>JASSUY010000066.1:0-13660 GCA_032466535.1 Forpus xanthops | reverse complement strand
CTGTTCTTATCTCAACCTGTGGGAGTTGCATTCTTTTGATTCTCCTCCCCATCCCCCTGAGACTGGGGAAGAAAGAGGGGGTAGTGAGTGAGAGAGCGACTGCATAAATTTGAGGGCCTTAAACCACGACAGCCCCAGTCTCAAAGTTACTCTAGCTGCAGTGATTACAGAAATCCAAATAGGTTAAACCAGGATGGAAAATAATGCGTCCACATTTTTCTTGAAATACTAAAAATAACTTCAGAACGAATCATCCACCTAGAAAACAATTTTTCTCACACAATCACATGATACTGGGCTAGAATTTGGACTTAAGCTTAAATTCCAGAGGTGCCTAACTCCAGTTTCTATAATCACACTCACCCCCATTGCTTGCTTCCAAAACCCCCTGAGTCAGGAGAAGCTGTTTTCCAGCTCTACCTCCTAATGACCGAAACCTCATTTTGAGGCAGGTCTGCTGTGTCCAAACTGTGACTGGCCTAGCCTCAGTTGGAAATCAAACTGCTCAATCCAGCACTATGGACAGTGTAAAAATACAGGGGAAAAAATCACAATATTTAAAAATAAACCAAAGAAAAGCAGTAGATTTTCCTAATTAGGAAAAGAATGCCTGGAATAATCAGCAGAGGCAATCAGTAGCATGCTTTATTTAGACTGAGCCCTCAATTAAATAAATGCTTTTCTCAGGAAAAGCAAATGAGACTGTAAGAGAACAAAAAGGCTAAATTAATGCAGTATGAATGATATAATAAACATGTAATGGGTACAGTACAGACCTTGCTTCTCTCCCCATGCACTCCGTAGAATTTTGGAAAAAACAGTGTTTCTGACTGGGCAATGAAATCTATAACATGGTCCAGATTCTCCCCCTTTAAGTGCTGATTAATGAACTGTTTTTTACAGGAACTGCAGACACGAATCAGTGTTCACTGCATTTCATTTACAGGTGTATGGCTCTCCACACAGAATACAGGTGAAGCTCAAAGCAAACAAAAGGAGGTATTTCTTCCAAAGTTGTGAAACTTGAGACTCCCCTGCCACAGGCCACTGTGACAGCTGAGTTTTCAAAACCCAACTGAACAAACATGTAAAAGAATCGTTAAATCACACTATACAGATAAATTAGTATGATAAACAAGCCCTCAAAAAAGAAATTGTTAGAGCTAGGAAGAGTACTTGAAAAAAATACCATCATGCACTTTACTGACTTGTGCTCTTCACAAGAGTTTGGCTAGCAGCAAACAGGTGGAGATGCAGTTTTGTAAAGAAGTGAAATTGTACAGTGAAAAACCTGAGTGTTCCCAACACTCCAGTACCCTTTCAGAGTTTTAATAGGAATGAGAACAAAAGCAGCATCCAGGGACAAGGAGATGCTACTACGTGAGATGTGTGTATACCATACACATGTATGTGTAACATATTTTTTAAAAGGCAATGTTCCTGGCAAATAAAACCATTTAAGTTACATGGATGAACTGATCTTCAGTGCTTTCCTTGAAGGAAAAGCATGGACTGCCTTTTCAGTGTTTCTTTTCTCTTGCAGCATACAGCTGCTTTCTGAAGTGCTGAAGAGCATGGTCGGTTCAACAGTAACACACAGGTATTACTCTCAGAACAACTTCGCACTCCAAAATGATGCTCTTTCCGCTTCCCTACAAGAGCAAACATCAACCACAGTCACTCTTGCCGTACCATTTTTCTCCCCTGGGCAGGCAGTATACATCACCTTTTCGAGACTCCAGTGCTACAAAGCAAATGATAATACTTAGTAGTCTCTGTAAATAAAATCTCTCCTGTGGCATAGAATCGATTTGATCTCGTTGCAATTTGTGAGTTCTCACAGCAGCCCATCTGCCACTCAGGTGTTAGAGCAGCAAACAGATGTGAAAACATCAGTCACTGCACTGTTTACAGAACTGCCCAGTGCTCAGGCATTTCTCAGACGCTACTCTCCAAAAACTCCCAATCATTTCTCATCAACAGAGCTCCAGTAAAAGGACAGCCCCACTGGTGTCAGGGATCAACACCCTCCATTTCCTAACCTCTTCAGTCAAACTTAAATAACAGCCCTTTAGAAGTTCTGTGCTAATCCTACCTTCTTCATCAGTTGTGTGAATGAAACAGAACAGAGTAATTGGAGTTTACAGCGCATAGCACTGTAAGAATCTTAATAAAAGTATCTCATTCACTGTTGTTTGCAAACATGATCCTGTAAACTTGTAGGCTCACAAAGAAGTTTTTAATTGATGAAAACTACAGCCCAGTGGATAAAACAGATTTAAAAAAATATCAAAGAAAAAAGTACTACTTAATGTCATTACAGAGTATATTGAATAAATGCATCTTGTACTTGCTGAACCTCTGAAATAAATGTCAGTGTATCTACATACCAGATTACATCACATTACCTGGTGAACAGTCTTGAAACCTGTTTTTACACAGTGACATAGAAGATACCAAATTTGGTCACTGCCTGTACCATGAGTGCATCATTTCAAGACTGAAAGAGGTTGATCTAAATCACTGAACTTGAGAGCATTTAGATTAAAATTACCTTAAATACTGACAAAGCAACACATAAGTAAGCCATGAGATTACTCACTTGGTGTATGGCCTTTGGAAAAATCAAGATCCCAATGGCAGGAAAAAAATATTACTCCCTTGTCAACCTTGATTACACGATAAATCCATGACACATAGCATATGTTGACTGGTAAATTTTAGAAACAGCTTTCAGCACTCCATGCTTTAATTTTGTACTCAAATATATCTCAGCTGCGGATGTTCAGAAAGCTGCTGCTCCCCTTAATACTACTCTCCTGTCAAAAGATTTCTAAGAGGAGAATGTAGGTATCACAGCCTTTAATGAGAAAAGGTGTTAGAAGTTACAGCACCTACACTCACAAATGTAATGAGAAAATATGCCATTTAATAGTTAGGTTGCTAATGTTCCCTGTATTTGCAAATTAAGTGTTTTTAAGCACATCTGAAAAATTGCTTTGAAGACATTTAAATGATCTTTTGAATTAAAAAGAAAAGCTGAAGACTGGAGTGAATTTTGTTCTGTATTTTGTATCTCTTACCCAGTGATTCTCTCTTGGACACATAATTCCTCAGCTAGATAGACCACCTATACTTGTCATTTCACATTGAAACAACTTTGCTGGTGGAAAACTAGCTGTTAATCTAGGTTTTATAGAATAGAGCTCTTAAACAAGGTCAGGCATTTGCTTAAATGCTTTAGTTCATTAGGGTCGTGAAGAAACATTTACTACTATATTGTGTTAAGTAATGTAATTTCAGTATGTCAGGCAAAAAAGCCTTTTAAAGATTGTCTCTAGCAATAGAATACCCATGCTTTTCTGGTCATTGAAAAAAAAATCCTTTAACAGCCTAAGAAAATTATACTGGAATGGGACAGAACAGAAAGAGTACGTTTCCTATTACATAAATGCCTTAATTTAAAACCTAATTTATCACTTCTGCTTATCACAGAGACACGACATAAAGCTCAGAGGTTTGGCTAGACCACTACCACGACTTTATTTTCCCCACAAAGCTATGAGCAAACTTATCAACATTATCAAATTCTTCAAAGGTGACTATGCATTTCACACGGCAGACCTAGGTAACTCCAGTGGAGCTCACAGCTCTTTCACAGTTCTCTTCTACAGGTCTTTTCTCTGCTTTGCTTCTGCAAGTAGAGGAGACAGGTAACTGAGGCTAAACTTTCCGAAGTTATACAAGTGCACTTTCAGAAATGTATTTTCTCTTAAAAGATAAACTATGTTCTAAAGTAAGTTGATTTTCACTGTCACTGAAATCACTTTTTCAAGGACAATACTGGTTATAATGCATTGAAAGAAAAAACAGGCCAGTAGGATTTCTTAAGACGCACAGTTTACAAGTATGGCTTAACTCTGCAGAGTAGTAATACATATTTACAAGTGCCAGATTTCCAATTTATAAATATTTATCATAAGGACATGATTTTATCTTTAATTAGCCCAACTGTTAAGGACACTTCTAATGTGAGAAATGTAATTCAGTATTTTGTACCAGATGTAGCCTCTACAGCTAGTCTTTTATCTCTGCTTGTAATGAGCAGATACTTAAACCAAAAATATTATGTAATATCAAAGTGATTAGAAGAGAGTAACTACAGAAGATCTGGGCTCTGAATTTTAAATAATAATTTTGTGAAGTTGCATACCTCACTTTAAAGCACCTGTGCAATACCACCACATTGATCTGATCATTTCCTGCGTGCATCCATATGAATTTCTTTGTTCATGAGAAGATCTGAATTAATAGACTGTCCTTCTTTCCCCTCCCTCTCTAAGCTAGAGAAACCACGACAAGTATAAACGAGAACTGGGATAATCCCACGTCTGGTCCTGGGTTATCAGCAACTGGAATATGATACCCATTTGCTAACCTCCTCAAACATACATGTTATACTGAAATTTTACATAATTACAATGCAGACCTTCATAGTTGTTGGAAACAGTGAGCAAGAGAACAGAAGGAAGGAAGGAAGGACTGGTGACAGGTCAGGGGAAGAAGAGCAGCAGCCTGGTAGGCTCAAATAGAAGGACGGACTTACTTCTTTTTTCCAGGATAAACAGTTACACCAAATGTCTAAATAAAGCGCTGCAAAGGTTGGCCTTCTAAACTGCAAGTCATAATTAAGAAAGGCATAGTATATTGTGATTTCATTAGCGGTATTCTGTGTTTTAATCCCCTAAGAATATATGAAGTGAACTGCAGGAAAACCAGTTTAATGTCTGAAATGCTGAAATAGGTTATTTGGCAAAGCAAAAGAGAATCAGAAAGTAACTGATGTCATTGTGCATCTGTGAACCTATGCTTCCATGATAACTGCCTGTTTGCAACCCACCAATGACATTCTGTGGTCTTACAAAGATCATTCTTCAACTGAATGATACAATGGAAACAGAGTGCACCCGTTACTAAGGAAACTCTGAGCCAACTTTGATTCAGCTGATGTTTCTCAGCAGCCTGAGTTACATTAACAAAATGTTAAGATTATTGTGTTGTGAGTATTACCTATTGACTCACTCACTCACTACATAAAATAGCCAGCAGAAGATCAGTGTTTGAACATACTCATGAAGGAAACAAATAATGTCATTTTAGGGATTGGACCGAGGAGCGCAATGGTAAATGATGGAGAGGAGTTACAAACGGGATGCTGGCACAGAAAGGAGTTTGTGAATTTCTTCATAGACTTATCTTTGTCTCACTGGCTTCCCATCCCTCTTCCTTTTCCCAATCATTTAAAGCTCCCCCAACTTCTGGTTAAGCCTCTGGACACACGAGGAGAATCAGTCTGAAATATGTTTCTTCAAGGGATGAGAACATAGTAATGATAAATGTTACACTGATAGGATTCTGCAGTTTCTTTTACCTCTTGAATAATTATATTCCCAGTCCTGAGTGTTGCCAAGTGTTTGCAAACCAAGAGGATGAGAGAAAACTCTAGAACACAACTGCTTTGGTTTCCACATTAATGGTTGCTGACAGTGTCCTTCTGCTAAGCAGCTCTTCAATGAACTAGGATGTGTTTTCAGACAACAGTATGTAAACAGCCATTTAGCTGCCCAACTTTCCGAATGCTTCCCTATATTAACTATAACTACATTTACACTAGCATAAAAATGAAAAAGATACCATGAGGTATTCTCAGCATGTCTCCTTATGGGGCAAAAAAAGGGCACTTGAATCTGCAAACATGCCAGTCCCCTGGAGAGCCCTCAGATAACTATGAATTTTGGCCCCACTGATTGGAAACAGCAGGAGATTCAGAGCTTGAAAATTAGGCTGGTTTTGAATGAACCCAGGCTTAACAATTATATGGCAAATTAGGAACAATATCATAAACAATTTGCATTGTTCAGTAATCCAAATAACATGCTCTTATGGATGCAGAGAAAATTATGCTGATGCAGCAATGGCAGAGAATTTGGAGGGATGAGCACACCCCAGGAACATGAAGGCAATTAACAGAACAACAGGAGCAGTGTGGAGGATTAGCTGCACACCATGTCTGTCTGCGTGGCATTCAAGTGTCATCACACAGAGCGAAGGGATTTGGCACAATGGACTGTTTAGCACTTGCCCTTCACCTCAGAACTGGCCCTTATTAGTAATGGGATATGAAAGGACTGATCTTAGGAGAGCAGGACTCTTTAACACTAAATATATCTGGAGTGCATTACACTTGGTTTAAAATAGGCTCAGTGTGGGAGAAAACAACCTCCAAGGTAATTCTAAATTCTGTTTCCATATTTTACGTAAAACAAATTCTGTATTTTTCTCCTCTGGCAATACCTGATCTTTGAGTCCATAGGCAGAAAAACCTCAGGTTGTCTTATCTATCAATACTTGCAAAATGTAAGCCTTGCTATTTATCTTAAAGAATTTTTCACTTTTACTTTTTTTTACTTTTTACTCAAAGTTTTAGATGCTGTTTGGCATTTTTGATAAAGTGATTAGATTCAGTTGGTAATTCTGACAGGGAGCAATCAGGCTTACAAGCAGTATCTAAAATTCCTTTAAAACAGTACCACTGAAGTTAAATGTATTTTGTCTGGAAGCACTGCCATTAACAATTTGAAACAAAAATTCAAAACCAGGAAAAAGTTTGAGAAAATACCTGCTTTATGAAACTTTTCCATTAGCTCCTGACGAACTGATTTTTCCAAGTTGAAATAATCATGATCTTCATCAGGTTTTCTCAGAAACAGAGGGATGTGCTGGAACACTATTATATGCTTGCATTTCTGCTGTTCAGCAATAGCCAGTTGCTCACTGAGCCATGCATCCTGGGCTTGCTTCAACTCAGGGCACTTGGAAGAATCAAAGTACAACTGAGAATTCAACACAAGAAAGAAAACACCTCCAACCCAAAAGCTGAAGTAGTCATCTCCCCAGTTACTGCAGTAATGCTCTACTGTTTCTCTTGTTGGGGTATTGCCGATATCATGATTTCCACTGACAAATACCAGTGGGATGTCCTGGTGGGTGTCCTTCAGAACATTCTTTAAATCTCTCTCTTGGTCTTTTCTCCATTGAGTTCCTACGGGAAAAAAACAAACACAGTTTAGTTTTTAGGCTGTCTTTTCTTTCTCTCATTGTTAACTTTTGGTTATGGAACTATGCACAGTAAGACCATATTAAGATGCAGGGATCTACAATACATCTTCACTTTAATATTATAATGCCACTCAATCCCTTCCCTCTCACTTCATTCCCTCCCTTATCAAGTACTCAGCCATTTTGAGTAACTTGCCTTAAGCAAGGCTCTGGAGAGGAACCAACAGATAGCAAAGCAGTAGGTAACAAAATGGTCAGTGGTTTGCATCAGAAGCTTTAGCAGGCTAATTGTTGAAAACAAATGCAGCAAACTTGAATGGTGCAACCAGCTTTACACAGGGGCAAAACCTCGGCTAACTTCTCATTTATATTTTATGGCTGTGCAAAGGAATTAAGATTGAGTTGTGTATTTTTTTTTTTCCATTACAAGGACTACTTTAACAGCAAAAATATAATTAGTGTATTGTGGCAATCTGGTTATATGCTGAGTCTGTTTTAAGAATGAGTATGGCATTAATTTCACAGAAAGGTAATTGTGGAGTTTGCTGGTTTCCCCTGCACCCCTGGTTTTATATTAATATGCATGACCCAGACAGTTACTCTTCTGGCTGTTAGAGATCTGGCCTTGTCTAGAAAGGTTTATCTAATTGCTAGAGTCAGGTACAAACACTGGGCAAAATTTAGAAAGGATTTTTTTTCCAAAAGCAGTTATTTGACTCTAATGATGACAGAAGGTTTAGGTTTTTTGAAAAGCAATATTTAAGCAGGGGCCACTGCTATGTTCACTATTCATTAATTAAACTGAACATTTATAAACTGTATTTTGTTCCACAATACATAACATACACCTGCATTATATATAACATATATCTAACACAGGGCCATTTCACAAGTAACAACTCATTTTGTAATCAAATGCGATTTTTGTAAGAATTATGAAATCAGATTTATAAGTGACATTTCCATACAGGTCAATACAAATCAATCACCATGTGGTTTTGAACTGTTTTTTGTAACTACACATGTACACTATACATAAAAATGTATTCAAGGGCTCTGATAGTGTGAGTATGAGATAAAAAGCTTTTTCTCCATGTTTCTTCAAAATACTTCTGATCAATATGCTGACAAACACTGACCCTTAGTCAGTATTATTAGCAAAGCTTTAAATTCCTTTTCCATACCCCACAGGTGCAGGCCAAAGGACCACCTTACTGCTGTTACTGGCATTCTACACCTCTGGAAGAACATTGTGAAAAAGAACATATTCATATCATGTTTAAAATATGTCTAGATGTAAATACAGATGTGACATTTGATATGTGGTGCATAAAATAAAAATCTACAACTCTTGTGTTTAACTGCTGCACAGTCATTGCAGCAAAGACTTTAAGTAACTAGGTCATGTGGTATGCAGTGTAGTAGTCCAGAGAGTAGCTGGCAGCAGATCAGTTTCAGGAGGTATATTAATGTACTCAGATCCTCCTTCCAGTTATGGAAAATATTAATCCTAGAAAATCAGGGCAAATGATATCTCATGCTACTCGGAAGAGCTGGATTTAAAAGAACGAAACCAGAGATGTAAATAAACCTGGCACACTTTGTTGTCCATGAGGTAGGGAATCTGGCTGAGAAAGCTGCTTCTCCTGCCACTCCTCACCTTCCTATGCAAAGAGTTGGAAATTTCAAGCCGTAACTATGAAAATGTATGTGGGAGAGGGGCGGGGAAAGCTCAGTTAAGATATATATAAACACATTACACCCTGTTCAGCTCCGTACTATCACTTTGGGAAATTCAGCTAATAGTTTCAGAGCATAAAGATGCTTATGCGTAAGTTACAGAAATAATTTGTAGAATTATGTATACTTCTTCCCAGTGGTGAAATTCAAGCTCTAGAGACTAACACTTAAGATTAGATTTGTCGACAGCAGGGCACTGGTTCCTTCATTTAATGCAATATTATTTCTATAGCAACAGAGACATATTCAGTGTTTTACCGCAGACAAAAGATTGCTCAAAATGGAACACAAGGTCTCTGTCCAAAGAGCCCAGGAAATAATGCTAAGTAAAGATTATTTCAGAATAGTTGTATCTTTGCTTGACCTTTTCTTGGGAGAAGGTCAAAACAACTTCAAAAGAAGAGAAATGCACAGAGCTAACGGTAAGAAAAGGCAAAATAATGTCTTTGGAATCTTCAGGTGTAGTGCTGGAGGTAAGGGCTGGGATGTACACACCAACAGGGAGCTGTACCACTGCAGCATGCACTGTGTATAATAAGCTACAACACTACACAGTGCCACCATGGAGGCACCTTCTTCTGATTTACAATTGAGGTAAGTAATGCATAAGGAAGACAATGAAGAGCAGATAAAGAAGTGATAAAGGAAGCAACTAGAAAACTACAGTGGTCACTGCCATTGAATCAAAAATACGCCCTGTAATCTACCAGGCATAGAGCTAGCTATAATCTTCATTCCAATTATTATGAAGAACATTATTATTTGATGATGCGTATTTGTTTAGCTAAGATAGAGGTTTGTTATAGGTGAACGGGAAAAGAATATAATGCCAAAAGGCAGTGCAAAAAAGTCTTTTAGGAAGTGCTGGTGTAGATGTAATTGAGTTTCTGTTTATCCTGGCATCATGTGCAGTGACAATTTTAAGTCTCAGGCTACAATATGCTGTCTTTATGTTAGATTCTGCAAATACAGAGTTGCCCTGAGATAAATGACTTCACAAATTAATAGCCCATAAAGAACAGTTTGGTGTTTAGGAGAAACATGACAGTGAGAGCTGGTACTAGAACAGCTGGTTGCCATTTCCCACAGCTTCCCAGTCTCATTTTTGAAAACGGAGCAATGTGAACAGGAGCATAAAGGTGCAGTGCCAATGTCCCTGCTGCACTGCATCTTTCTGGTCTGTTATACCACTATTTGCCCAAACACTTCCAGTATCTTTTCCTGCACTGACTAAAAGAGGACAACCTGCCCTCACTCACTGAAAGAATAGATTTCAGTAAAGAAAGTACTTTTAAAGCATTTATGCTGAAGCTGGCTTCAGTCAGCAGAAGTAGAATTCAGAGATTATTCTGTCAAAGGAATAATCCTTTACTAATCCACAGTCACAGTTAACTTCGGTATTACACAGAACAGAGCACCCCTATAAGAAAGTGTTGGGTTTGGGTTTTTTGATGCTACTGCTGTAAGAATAGCCCTGTTTACCCCCAAACCACATTTCTGCAATGCAGGCCGCTTGCATTTGCATCTGAGGCAACTCTTCACTCACTTACAGTAACCTCCACCAACGTTGTACCTTTCTGCCCCAAAAGTATTCAAATGAAAAACTAGCAATTGACAGTAGAATCACAGAATAGTTAGGGCTGAAAAGGACCCTAAGATCATCTAGTTCCAATCCCCTGCCGTGGGCAAGGACACCTCACACTAAACCATGCCACCCAAGGCTCTGTCCAACACAGCCTTAAACACCGCCAGCGATGGAGCATTCACAACTTCCCTGGGCAACCCATTCCAGTGCCTCACCACCCTTACAGTAAAGAATTTCTTCCTCATGTCCAACTGCAATTTGCCTAACATTTAACCCAAGAGACTGTTTATCAAAGAACAGGTAAGAGCTAAATTGTAGATTAAATATTGTGCAAAATATCAAATAGAAATAGTATCTAAATCTCATAGAAGCAAAATGAAAGATGTCAAAACACCACCAACGAAAATGGAATTTATAAAAACGCTGGGCCTGTTCCTTCTGTAGTTGATTATGATAGCAGAAGAATGACATCCAAAGACAAGTAATCCTTGTTGGAAGCAATCATACAAGCATTACAAACAGGGTTTTACAGTGCATCACAGTTGCTTTAATCAGTCTCATCACTTGGAGCACCTTCCTATTCTTGAGATATGTCTTTTTTTTAATTTTTTGGTTCTCACAACTGAAGCCATTTAGAGGACTTTCCCTAGCAGTATTCCCTAACTTCCCAGAGAAGAGAGAGGGCAGTCCAAGGCTATATTCACAGCATGCTCCTTTTGTAATTACTTCCACTAAAACAAATGTTAACTGCTGCCTCTCTCCCTCTGTGGGGAAGCAGCCTCCCATTCAAAACAGCCTTTCATCTCTGCTGTTGTTTTGGATGCCTGGCTGTTGGCTCCAGCTCAACAGGACTACAGCTAAGCTCTGTCATCATCTCTCCCAGCTGCCCCCTACCCACTGACAGCCGCATTCCTGTACCTGCTACTTTGGGAGGCCCAAACCCAGTGGCATCACCAGTATCAGACTGTATCTTACAGCGTCCTTCCACAATTACATCTTTACTACATCTTATTTTTTTGCACTAGCATAAATACAAACATAACTGAGCTCTAATCTTGTCACATCTCAAATCCTGATACAGTTTTCTGATCTTTGCAAACCCACCCCAGCAGCCCTTCAGAGCTCTGGAGCTCTAACACTACTCCTTGCTGCGCTGCCTTCTTTACTAACCTTCCCCATCTCATCCATGCGGTGACTCCATTGTTTTGGCCAAACTCTTACCCACTTCTCATTTGGTTACATGTTACCACCCCATAGGGGCAATGATTCTCTCATTGTCCACGAAGTTACAAAAAAGACAGCTTGCTCTCCACATACATTTCTCATAGGATGTTACAAAAATGCGATAGCAGACAGGGCACTGACAGAGAAAGAAAAGACCACCCAGTTCAGTCTTACTGGTGCCCTTGTCAGTCTGTATTCTTCATTGTTTCTTGTTTTAGCTTAAAGTTTCCCCGCTAGCATCTGCCACTACGAAGTCAAACCATCCGTACACTGCACCATTTCAAATTATCACATGCAAGAATAAGCTGTTAAATTTTAATATACCCAGTATGGTTATGTTCTGAAATAGGTTTTTTTGTTTATTCTGTGCTGTAATAGCTAAAACATTTATATTTCTAATATTCAAACAGCCTGAAAACTATTTTATGATGTTCAAAAAATTATTACACAGTTAAAACCAATGTAAATATGACCACTTTCATTACTGAACAAACTGACTACTCAGTCTAACATAAAGATCCTCATCTCATTAGTTCCACTGAAAGGAACTGAAACACTCATATCTATAGCTGTGACTTATTTTTTAAGTACATTGGAAACAAGGAATAATCTGTTCTGAGACACAAAAGTGAACACATTAAGGTATTTCCTCAAGATTACTTTGTAACTTGGGCACCGAAACAAGAAAAAAATATAACTCTAGTTTTGGCTGATAATTAACAATTATTACATTAAAGCAATGATAAAATCCCGAAAGTGAAGGAGGAAGCCTATGAGGGGTTCAACTGCTCCTAGAATTTCAGTGTATGACATTAAATACGACTGCAAATGCCAACTTTTCTTGAGTGCCAGCCACACAGGTACTACTTAACAACCGAATTCCTGGCATTTACTGTTCCACCTTCTGCTGTGAAACTATTATTCTTCTCAAGCACAACATTGCTCCTCATACTCATCTCCTAGCTATGCAGAGCTGTCACATCAGGCATAGGCCATCACTGCCTTTGGGCCTGCTCTTCTGATGAAATCACCATAAGCAGCAAAAATACCACAACGTTACAGGAGTTACAACAACAAACTTAATAAAACCAAGCTGAAGGTATGAAAAGTCTTGTTTTCAATAAATTTTAAGAGTTTTTTTGTTTGTTTTCCAATACCTTTTAAGAGACAGAGGAAGATTTTTATCTTTCACATTTTCTTCAAACAACTACCTGTGAGAATTTAAGTTTTTTGAGGCCTTCCTCATATTTACATTTTCATCTTAGTTATAGCATCACAAATAACTCCTTGAAACACTAGTCCCTTAAGTCCAACAGAATTGTCTTCATTGTTAAACTGAGAAATGCTTGCAAAAAGTAGGTACAATTACTTCAAAAGACATGTACTTCTCCTGATGTCTACGGCATTCTCTACCCTTATAAAGACATCTTTGCTATCAGAACAGTAGAGAACGAAAAGGCAGTTAGTATCAGCCAGAGGCAACAGTTCAGACAAACCACTTCTTCCTTAGAATATGATCTTAGCCCAAATAATCTTTTGCCAGCCCACACTCAAGCTGGCTGTGGCGTATTCAGAGAACAGCTTACACCACACACAGGGCATGAGGCTTGCTAAGAGCTGCAAAGAGAAACTGGATGCTCCAGCCCAATTCCTGCCCATTAAAGCCACATTACCCTCCTTTGACTGCTAAGAGTTGGCAGCTTGGAAAAGACAGTTCAGCTTGACTAAGTTAAGATTATGTGGGCTAGATCTTCTGCCAAACATTTCCAAGGAAGAAGAAAATCCTTTACAGTTAAAAGGGATGGAAAAGACTGGAAATGTGCCTTTTAAAAAGCAAACAGTTTTATACTAAAAAGACAGTTCTCATCACCTTGTCTGACCATACCTGCATAATGCAAAGCACTGCCTTTGTGCAAGTTACTATTTACAAACTGCAAATCCAATTCCAAAAAAAAAAAAAAAAACAAAAAAACAAAAAGGAGGTAACAAAGA
>JASSUY010000060.1:0-13644 GCA_032466535.1 Forpus xanthops | reverse complement strand
CTTATGTGTGGACAATGCTGCATTTTGAATATAGATTTAATTCCCAATTATCCCAAATTTCCTAATTATTCCACAGGCTGTAATTGCTAAACCACTGCCTCATTTCATTTACAAGCCTTTTCCCTTCACTCTCAACACAAACTGAGCTATAGGTGTGAATATATGTTTCCTTTCAACAAAAGGAAAAGAAACCAACATAGTGTGGCTGAGGTAGCACATGAACACTGAGGTCTTTCTTCATTAAGAAGATATGATACAATGAGAATGAAGGGTTATGAGAAGAGCATTTTCTCCTTACACAGCTTGCAAGAAAGGATCTCAACTTGAAAATGATTGGAAATCAGGAGCCAGAAATGTACTTTTCCTTTTCACATTTCTTTCACGCAGTGTTTTAGCACTATGAGGTATATCTATGACATGTTTAATAAGAAGTTTAGTTCCTTGACTACTCAAGCTAAATAAACTCCAAACTAACCCAAACAATTTCTTGATAATGAATAAATCACTGTCACAGCTTGTCTGTAAATATTAGAGGGGCTCAGTAAAGGATCCCCCCCAAGCAGAAGGGATTGGGAAGCACAGATGGTTTCACTCCTCCTCCCCATTCTTCCTTCATAAGAAAAGGGCTCAGTGTGGATGCAAACACATGCTTTGCTGTTTCTCATCCATTGGGCCAGTTGCACAAGGGACCACTGCAGCAGCAGAGAACGATGCCAAAAAGAAGCCTAAACAGGTACAGGCAGAGCAGTTCTTTTGCAAATACAGCTTACTCCATTAGGGAAGCCTTTACAAACTCCATTATCAAAAGACCTCCTTTCCCTATAGGACTCATATGATGCTAGAGGATTGCTTTCCCCCTTTCCTGAGATAGTTTTACCTGTAATCCCTATGCCACAATTTATCCACTAAGTGTAACTTGTAAATTCCTATATCTAACAGCTTTACCAGGCCTGCTGTACACACGGGTCTCAACCACAGGCTTAACATTTGAAAAAAATGCCACTTTTTACTTTGTTATTTCATTTCAAACATTAGTAGAAATGTCAGAGAAAAGGGTTCAGCTCACACCAAGATCTTACAGGTGTAACTGTCTTGTCTGTAATGCGTTTCTATTAGTTATAATGAAATTACCTTTGACTTGCATCAGTGTAAATGGGAGCAGAGTGAAGGCCAGAGTTTCCATCTAAGATTGGAGGAGTAATTCTGCTTGTGTAAAGCAAGCATAATTCAGCTGGCATATATCAGTCAGTTTAATATCTTACCTCCTCTTACAGAGCTTGCCACCCTGAATTCAACTGCATTACACTGACATTGTGCCATGGCCAAAGAATCAGGTCTCAGGCCCCCTCTTCTTGCAATAGACTTAATTCCTGGGGGTTATGAAGCTTTATGAGGAATAAGAAGTGGATAAAAGTGTCCTGAAACATCAGGACTTGGCTCTATGGTTACTCACTTGTCTGGACAACTTTGTTCTTCCTATTTCCTATTAAATAACTTAGAGCTAAAAATGGTTTAGGTTGTATTTTTGTATTTCCTGCATGACAACAACCTGTATCTCTCCCTGGCACAGAGCTGCCATCAATTCTTTCTGTCTGTGAGTAAGAAGTAAGCAACTCCTGGGGCAGGAGAAGTTTCCTGCTTTAATGCTGGGAATCAAGGCAGAAATATGATTCAAATTCCTTCTTATTGTTTTTGTGCCTCCTGACATTTCCCAAGTTGTGCTGTGTACTGCTGCTGCAGAAGAAATAGTAGCTATGATTAAGCAAAGTGGAAAAGTACTGCTGCTATTCCAATGTCAAAGCCACAGAATCTGTGCTAGTCCAATCCCTGAAGGAAATCAGAGCATTTGTGTGAGGTGTGTCACTCCAAAGGCAGGTACAACACTGTGAAACAAGATGAGCTGTTCTCCTTTTGTAAACCATTAAAAAAAACAGAATATTTGCTTTACTTTATCCCTTTATTTTACTTTTCTTTGCTATGGGAATGTTGTTTCTACAACTGTGCAATCCATAACAATACAGAGAGCTGAGAGTGAACCAGACAGTTTGTTCATGCAGTTGGGGACCTGATTCAGGCCTGGGCAGAAAAAGGGACAGGAACCCCCTAACTGATCCCATGGAATGATCTTTTATGGCTTGTTTAGTTAACTGATCTCATTCTCTGGGAAGCAGTAAACTGCAAGGTGGTAGAGCAGCTTTCCAATGGCTTAATACAGCTACTGAGTCATGTGCAGCTTGATCCCTGTAGTCAGCATTCACCTTTCAGGTGCTTGAAGACACTCCATAGCTCTCCCAGTAAAACACGTCTATACTTTTGTGTGAGGGCTTTGTTCAGAGAAGTAGCTGGCAGTGACAATGTATACAGGAGGGACATTGGGTTTTCATCATTATTGGGTATTGTAGGTACATGAACCTTGGTCTTAGGAAGCCTAAATGTGACTTACCAATAGTGCCTTCCACCTTATGGCTAAGACAAACCTCCCATTTGATGTCCTCATTTCAGTTGTCCTCAATTATCTTCCAAATCCTCAGCCTGTCTCTCCTCATCTCATATTAGTCTGGAGAAGAGAAGGCTCAGGGGGGACCTTATCACTTTCTACAACTGCCTAAGAGGAGGATGGAGCCAGGAGGGGGCTGCGCTCTGCTCCCAAGGAACAAGGGATGGGACGAGAGGTCTCAAGCTGCACCAGGGCAGGGTTAGATGGGGCTGAGGAACAATTCCTTCCCCAAAGGGTGCTCAGACATTGGCAGAGGTGTCCAGGGTAGTACTGGAGTCACTGTCCCTGCAGGTGTCCACACACCATGGTGATGAGGCCCTCAGTGGCATGGGTTAGTGGAGGCCTTGGCACTGCTGGGCACTGGTTGGACTGGATGGGCTTAAAGGACTTTTCCCACCTGGTTGATTCTATGATTCAGGTGAAGAGCTGCAGGCTACATGTTGTCTGATTGAACTGAAGATCTTGAAGCCTTATCTTCATTTGGAACCATGGAAAGCCAGAGTTGTGCAAGAGACCAAAAAACAACTCTCACATCCTGACTCGCTTGTGTTTCATTATTTTTCCAAATACAAAAAAACCCCCCCCCCCCCCAGCCCTTCTGGAAGGAATTCTTAGATCCTATCCACAAGCTTCTCATTTTAACCAAGCTACATTAACTTCCCTGTGTCTATATGACCATCAGTGTCTACATAAAGACTTTTGGACTACTTAGGTATCAACACTTGCCTCAGGAGATATCCAAGCCAAGTCTGGGGGAAAAGAGGTGGCTGAATAGAAGATAAAGTCCCACATTTCCAGCTGGCACTGAGGGGGAGATGGAATGCCATTTGGCTGATCTATTCCAGCAAATTCACATGGGAGGCAGAGGTAATGGATGCCCAAATCCCTTGGATCACAGCTCCACCTTATTAAACCGTAGGCAACCAAGCACGACATCCGCTGGAGATAAGACTTCATAAATTCTGCTGCTCACAGAAGTATTTCATCCTCCTGAATGCAGCTTTGGATATCTGCTGTTTTGTGCAACCAGCAGCTTCAGGCAAGAGAAACAACAGAAACTTGAACTGAAGTAAGTAAAACTCCCAGTACCAGCAGCGCATCCTTGTATCTTCAGGAAAACCAGCAGTGGTATCAGCGCTTCTGAAATGAGACATCATACATCCAATATCAAGGCTTCCCTTGAAGAAAATGGGGCACAAGTTTCAGTAGCTGAACGGTCCTTTTGGCCTTGAATTTAATTTACTATGAAGTGATAGAAGAGAAGGATAATATGACAGCTGTTGTACTCCTATAGCACTTTTGACAAAGCAAATATATCACTGCCAAACATCGTAACTCCCATTTTACAGGAGAAACTGTGACCCAGTGATATGAAAATCAAGCAGGGAACAACAAACCCCTCTTAGCTCACAGTCTCACAGCTTTGCTGCCAAGAAAGTGAAGGAACTGTGAGGGTGCTGAGGCGCTGGCACAGGGTGCCCAGAGAAGCTGTGGCTGCCCCATTAGTGGCAGTGTTGAAGTCCAGGTTGGACACAGGGTCTTGAAGCAACCTGTGCTAGTGGAAGGTCCCCCTGCCCATGGCAGGGGATTGGAAATGGATGAGCTTTAAGGTCCCTTCAACCCAAACCAGTCTGGGATTCTGTGTGCCCAGACTCAGCAACACAGCTTATGTGATGGGTGAGATTTGATTTTCCCCTCACCCAGAGACTTTACCACCCATTTGGAATAAGTATAAGGGGATCTTATTGCTCTCCACAGCTCCCTGACAGGAGGATGGAGCCAGGAGGGGGCTGGGCTCTGCTCCCAAGGAACAACAGATAGGACAAGAAGAAACAGCCTCAAGCTGCAGCAGGGCAGGTTTAAGTGGAGCTGAGGAACAATTCCTTCCCCAAAGGGTGCTCAGGCATTGGAAGAGGTGCCCAGGGCAGTGCTGGAGTCACCGTTCCTGCAAGTGTTCACACACTGTGGAGATGCAGCCTCAGTGCCATGGGTTAGTGGTGGCCTTGGCTGTACTGGGCACTGATTGGACTGGATGAGCTTAAAGGGCTTTCCAAACTAGCAGATTCTATATTTCTGTGATCAAGCAGCCTCAAAGTTCAGATTGGAAACTGTTCGGTAATAACCAATCTGTGACATAGCAGTGATAGTAATTCCCAAACACTTGGTGTCAGGATGTGTTTGTGGGTACTCAGAGGATGCTCAGTGAGCTACAAGCACTGCAGCATTGAAAGAGTTCTGATAAAGAGCTGTCTGAAGCCCCAGATCTACAGGAACAGACTTAAATCAGCTTTATTGCCCAGCAGTGCTATGTGAGCACTGAATAAGGCTGAAGATATATGTCTTTAATTTTTCCTGTTACCATCAGGAAGAAAGACCAAATCAGCAAGACATACTTGCAGATGAACCTCACAACTCCATCACCACTAGGGCAGCGTTTCAGACATGTTTGGATGGAAGATCACTGCATTTTGTACTGTTCCATCACTGATTTTGCCATCACCAAAAGGCCTGACAGTGGATTAAGAGATGTCTAAGGTGGCTTAGAGCCAGTTCATTTGTAATAACCTTACAAAGTGGGTCCAGATGGCCTTTGAAACATAAGAAGGATAGGTCTGTTGTAGATCTGCTTTATGATGCTGCAGGAATTTAATTGTCAATGCATCCAAAATGTCCTAGAGATGATGGTGTAACTAAACAACTTCCACATGATGCAGCAGAGGCTTTGCAATTCCCATTTAAAGCCTGCTGAGGTAATATTAAATACTCAGCAAGAAAATGAAGTGCAATCTACTGTATGTATCTAAAATAAAATGTAATGCAATAAAATTAGCTAAAAGGTCTTCTCATCTCTCCTTCAAAGATGGCAGTGGTGTGACTGGTGTTGGTTTTGAGTAACTCCCCTTCAGGAAAGCCAAGCTCTACAGTGCAGCATAATTTTTTCCCTATAAACTATGTGGGTTTGGAGAAGAAAAACATTCCAAGGAGCACCCAGCTCCAGGGATTTGGTGAAGAATTGGGTCAGCACAAGTAATGCGTATTTCTCACAAACTAATAGATACCTGTCACAAGTAATGAAAACACCATTCAGGTGCTGAAAACCTTCACAACTATCCTTCACTACTGCCTTCCACTCATCATTCTCCACTGTGGAATCTCGTCCTCTCTTTCCGTGTTCTTTCTTTCTTCATCTTTACCTTTTCCTAATCTCTTCCACTAAACACAATTGATTGTTCTGCTATTATAATGACAAAGCTTAAATTCACAGATCTCCAGTCCGCTCAACCTTCTTCTGTCTCTGAATGATAAAATGATAGAATCCCAGACTGGTTTGGGTTGGAAGGGACCTTAAAGCTCACCCAGTTCCAACCCCCTGCCAAGGGCAGGGACACCTTCCACTAGAGCAGCTTGCTCCAAGCCCCTGTGTCCAACCTGGCCTTCAACACTGCCACTAATGGGGCAGCCACAGCTTCTCTGGACACCCTGTGCCAGCTCCTCAGCACCCTCACAGGTTCTTCCTCACAGGAAGAACTTCTGCCTTATCTCCAACCTGAACTTCCCTTGTTTCAGTTTGAACCCATCACCCCTTGTCCTATCGCTACAGTCACTGATGAAGAGCCCCTCTTCAGCATCCCTGTAGCCCCCTTCAGACACTGGAAGTTGCTCTGAGGTCTCCACAGTGGTTCTCTTCTCCAGGCTGAGCAGCCCCAATGTTCTCAGCCTGTCTCTATATCGAAGCTGCTCCACCCCCTGATCATCCTCATGGCCTCCTCCTGACTTCTTCCAACAGCTCCATGTCTGTCTTGTGTTGAGGACACCAGAACTGCACACAGTGCTGCAAGTGGGGTCTCACCAGAGCAGAGCAGAGGGGCAGGATCACCTGTAAGAGAAGAGAGAAATTGAAAGCACAGAGCAGTGAGCAGTCTTTGTTCTGTGCTTTTCTCACCGACATAAAAAGGAACCAGAGAAGATATAACACAAACTCCCTTTCAGTTTTCCAAGGGAAAAAGCAATAAGTGCATGGCCTTGGGTAATGAACATCTTGATCGCTCAAGCACAGTCTCAGTGACTGGCTGCAGTCATTACAAGCTCAGTAAATTTTGGACCCTTTGAAAAACTGCTGCTGCCTTTTCAGCAAGAAACCATTTGAAGTGGTTTTAGTTCAGTGGATCCAGAAGTTGCCAGGATGTGGTGGCCGGAAGAGCCATAGGGGAAGATATATTCCTCAGTCTACTTCTGCCCTCAGTCCTTACAAAGATAAGCTCCCCTGCTGCCATGGAGGTAAGAAAGGGCTGGAATATCTATGAGCATTTCATAGTCCCCACAATTTGAAAGGTGAATCAGTGTGCTGCAGGATGAAAACAAAATCCAGAGGTTTTATCCTTTGTTTGGCTTCACTCCTTCCCTGTATTTCCAACAGCTCCCAGGTGCTCAGCCCTCTCTAAGCTATGAAAGAGGAGTGAATACAGAATCCAGCCTGGAGCCACTAAGGATTACTAGGCTGGAAGCACTGCACATGGAGCAGGATGCTAGCACACACCTGATACCTCTGAAAAGATGGGTCCAGCTGTATGGGTCTCTGTGTGTGACTTCAGGCACAATGATGGACCTTGAGGATGTAGCAAAACTCTCTTCTTCACAATCCCTGCAGGCTCTGTATGTTCCTGCATTTTCACCAGGAACTATCCCTTGCTGCATCAGGTTTTCATTCTGCAGCTCAGAATCATCTTTACCCAGCAGAGCCTCTCACTGCCCTTGTCCTCACCCAGAATGAACCCAATTGCTGTCTGTCACTTGAAAAAATCTGATGCTAAGTTGCCCTTTACCCACCCAAGACACATCTGGATGAATACAAGCGTTGTTGAGTCAAGTGGTCCTCTCCCACCTTCCTTCCATCCCCTTCCACATTAATGCCTGACAGTTCAGGAAATTCCTGTGTTTGCCTCAGTATCACCACTGGATGCTGAAACAGGAGAGGAGGGGCTGATAGTTTCTTAGAGCTATTCACAGTGCTCAGGTCCCAGAATGACTTGAGCCAGAACACCCAAGTCTGGGTCATCATTTGCTGAGGCCAGAATTCAACATTATAATGAGGTACCAGATCCTGAGGTGATGGACAACTCTACCAGCTTCAAATCCTATCTGGTGTCTCATTTCATTGTGCCTTCTATAACTACCTAAAGGAGGATGGAGACAGGAGGGGGCTGTGCTCTGCTCACAAGGAACAAGGGATGGGACAAGAGGAAACGGCCTCAAGCTGCACCAGGGCAGGGTTAGATGGAGCTGAGGAACAATTCCTTCCCCAAAGGGTGCTCAGCATTGAAACAGGTACCGAGGGCAGTGCTGGAGTCACCGTCCCTGCAGTGTTCACACACTTTGGAGATGAGGCCTCGGTGCCATGGGTTAGTGGAGGCCTTGCAGTGCTGGGCAGTGGTTGGACTGGGTGAGCTTAAAGGGCTTTTCCAACCCACCTGATTCTGTGATTCAAGGAGATCAAGAGCTCAGCACCAACGCAGTTCACTTGTGCTAGAGGAGGAAAGCATTTTCCTGCTGAGAATAATGAATGCCCTGAGCCAGATCATGGCCAGATGGTCCCCGTCAGTGGCTGTTTATAGCAGGACCTAGGAGAACAGGTCAGCCAAGGCCTCTGACCCTAATACTGTCTGTAGAAAAAAAAATCAATTTACAAGGCCAGGAAGCCTGACCTGTTAGCCCTGTTTGTTGATCCAGGACATAATGGCTCAATAGCTTTAATTATTAAAGCCAGTATAGACAAGCATTGATCTTCCCACTTAGTGCCAGCTCTTCAGCCTGGATCCTAGGGGTTTAGAGCAAGGGCATCTGGAGGGAAAGAGAGAGAACCAACCCCTTCCAATGGCATCACCTAAATTTGGACCCTGCTATTGTAGGTCTGGCTCCTGCCAGTCCATCTTCAGAGCAATCAAGAGATACCCCTTCCCTGAACACACAGGTCACTCCTTTTCAGCTAACAAGACATTGAAAAGGCCATTGATAGAGTTGACCCAGCTCATCTTTTGTCTCCAACAGTTCAAAAAGCAATCGGTGTAGAGGACATTAATCAAGTTGGTGGCAAGAGGTAATTGAAGCCAGTAATTACTCAGTTTTTACAGAGCAAGAAATGTGATATGGATTTTAAGAAAGTAATAGCTATAGCTTTCTGCAGTGAGATCCCCTTGGTGCAGAGAGTTTTGCTAAAGGCCTAGCTGGCTGAAAATACATTTTCTTGTAGCTATTACACCACTGTCTTGCTGGGACATCTCTCCTGAGCCTTTGTGAATGTAATGGGCTTTGCTCAATCTGAATACGCTGCCTCTCTGCATTCTGAACTGCTGTCAGACTGACACATCCAATGCAGCACTAATGCAGGGAACAGAAAACACACACATTTCTATGCTTTCCCTTCTCCACGCTCCTGGCTTCCCTGTTCAGACCTGGTACATTCTTGTCAGGTGCCCAATTTCTCTTTCTGCTTTGAACAAAAAGGATCTGATTAAATTCCCCAAAGGCACATGGAGCTCACATGGCAGCTTCTGGGCTCTGTGGTCCAAACTTGATGCAAATATTCCTAGCAGGATCAAAGAGCATTCATCCTGCTGTGCATCTGCTTGCTTAAATCACAAGAGCCTACAATGGGTGTGATGAAATGGCAAATTCATCTTTACTTTAACTTGATTAACTTAGATAAAGCTCCCCCTTCATGCAGAGTGCAGCTGAGATGCTTACCCAGTCATCCAAGGACATCTTTAAGATCCATCCCTTAAATGCAGCATTGCTATGTCCTCTTCTTTACAATTCTTTATGGGCTCTGAAGCAAGAACCTACATTACTCCATACGCTTGTTTCTCCATCCTTACTTTCATCTGAATTATTTGCTTACTGCTTTGGGACTGGACATCTCTCTTGCTGTGAACCTGTACTGCCTGCACCAGTCCATAACTGGCTTGGATTGATGAGTCGTTGCTCCATGTCATTATTGAAAAGCAAAGAAGCTTGTGGCTTCCCTCACCAAAAGCTGGTCTGTATCTTCCTGTAGGGCAGAACTCATATTCCTCTGGTGAGAAATGTTCATCCATTAGAGTGGCGGACATGGTTGAAGCTCATCCTGGTGACAAGAACATACACCCAAGTGAAATGAAGGTTTGCTCCTGTTTCTCTCTGTAACATTTACCCCCTCTAAAATCACACTATCTAGTAAAATATCATGGCTCGGATGAGTTCTTTGGAAGGGGAAGCTCCCAAAGTGGGAATTTTTTAAACAAGATATAAACCTCCAATTGGAATCTTACCTTTTCACAGTAGCTACTCAAACAGTGTGCTTCAGAGGTGCAACAGTAACTTACTTAAGACCAGTCTGGCATGTTTGTTGTGTATTTACACAGTGTTTGAGGTTTGCTGTGAGCGGGCCCTCGGCCATAACTGCCTTCTGCACTGAAAGTAATAAATCCCATAACTACTCCTTTAGGTCTTTCAGCTTGATTTCAAAACCAAAGACCACTGTTGGCAGCTAGAAGTATTGAGTGTAAGCTGTGATTTTGTGAGATCTGTGCATGAAAGCCATGCTGAATGTGCTGAGCTCATTCTCTATTTCCTTATAGACTCCATCAGCTGTAGCAAAAGCCATACTCAAGGCATCAGGGGTAATGAGGTGTAAGAACAAGTGAAGCATTGCCCTTTAAAGTACCTTCAGGAAGTCCAGACTTGTCCCTTGAGTTACTGATGGAGACCATAAACTCTTTACTCTGAGGGTGCTGAGGCGCTGGCACAGGGTGCCCAGAGAAGCTGTGGCTGCCCAATTAGTGGCAATGTTGAAGGCCAGGTTGGACACAGGGGCTTGGAGCAAGCTGCTCCAGTGGAAGGTGCCCCTGCCTGTGGCAGGGGTTGGAACTGGATGAGCTTTAAGGATCCTTCCAAACCAAACCCTTGTGACTATGATTCAAGGCAAGCAGAAAATGTGTTCTGAGTCCGTACAGTGCTTTGCACAATGTTGCTGGCACAAGCAGGGGTTGCTGCAACAAGAAGATGCCTGGCTCATGGCTAGATAACCTGTAGCTGATGGGTGTGAGCAGGGAGAGGTGGTGCAAAGATGCAATGCCCATATTTCTTATATTCTTGTATTATGCTCTATTATGTATCCCTTTGATTGAAGAGCTGATGGTTGCATTGCTGACAATTGGGCCATCCATCACATCCTCTTTGGTGAACCCTCACACTGAGTAGAATGAGACACCCACAGAGTTTTACTGCCTAACCCAAATAGCTAAGACCTAAGGAGTATGCATCACGCCATTGTCCCAAGACTGCTGTGAGGGCAGCTAGTGCCAGCACCTAAGAATGTAAAAACTAAATGGGCAGTGCTCCTTTACCTGATTCCTGAGGTTGCAACTGAAAATATTGCCTTCACCCACCTTCTGTACTCATACATGGGATCCAATTCCTCCCTTTGCATAATGGCATCTGAAGGTTTTCTACCACGTCTCCTATTAAGACTTGGCAGTACCCTGCTTCTTTTATAGGTTTTAATATATAATCCAGCTACACTCTGGTCTGGAAGGACACACCACATCACGGCAGGAGATAGCTGCATGAGGAAGCCCAACTCCAATACCATCATTTGGGTTATGTCTGGTTGTGACTCTCCTCCAAATGCAGCAGCTTATTACTAGCAAATTACTTCTGTCCTGCAGGGTTTCATGGCTTTCTGGCTCAGATCTCTGATGGAACTCCATTTCATAACAGCTCTATCACAATACCTTCTTTCTAACTAGGATAATTCCCTTTGGAGAGAGAAACCTTCCCTGCTCTTGGCTGGGATGGAGTCCACCTGGACTACTTAAATGGCTTTGCTTCAACCCCTTTCCTTCCACACCACGAAGTTCTCTGGTGCTGCAGGAAGAGAAAATTGCATTTGAATGAATCACTTTTGGTTCTAGATGCAGAACTCCCCAGCATTTTCTGCATCCCATCACTCATCTCTGCATCCACTTGTTAATCCCATCAGTTTTGATTAAAATTTGCTGGGGGATTCGAAGACCTTCTATTGACCCAGTCTGGTTTATGCTGGCAATTCATTCAGGTCAATTAGACATCTGCCAGTTTCCTGTTCAAAGGCCATGACATATGTTTGCTCAACAGGGTACATCAACAGGGAGAGACTGAATTTGCATCCCGAGCAAGGTGGCACACGGGTGTAGCAATATCGGTTTTTAATGAGATTTGTTGCCTTTCACAGGCTTGGAAAGTGTAAATTTATGCTAAAATGTCAACAAATGCCAGTCAAAGAAATTTCTGTATCGAGCCTGAATGCAAAAGACACAGAGGGCTACACAGTGAGTCATTTTTAACAGCGTGTTAGCTCCAAGAATTACATCAAATTGCATTTGGCTCCGCTTGCGTAAGATAAAAGCTCCTTTCTGCTCTCTGTCAATACTTTCTGCCCACTTCAGAGGGAGATGTTCTGGCTTTAGGAGACCGGTTTCCCCCATATGCATCATATTCATGTCTACACATTTTTGAATTTGTGAGCTTCAAGTGAACCACTCAAAATCTACAAGACATCAGTGAAATATGTGGGTGCCAGAGTATACTCTTATGTCAATAATAGCAGTGCATTTGGGTAAAGCACAGTAATCAGCCTTCCAGGGTCTGAAGGGGACTGCAAGGATGATGGAGAGGGACTCTTCATGAGGGACTGCAGTGACAGGACAAGAGGTGATGGGTTCAAATTGAACAGGGGAAGTTCAGGTTAGATCTAAGGCAAAAGTTCTTCCCTGTGAGGGTGCTGAGGTGCTGGCACAGGATGCCCAGGAAAGCTGTAAATGCTCCATCCCTGGTGGTGTTCAAGGCCTGCTTGGACACAGGGGCTTGGGTGAGGGGGTCTAGTGTGACGTGTCCCTGCTTGTGGCAAGGGATTGGAACTGGATGAGCATTAAGGTCCTTTCCAACACAAATCATTCTATGATTCCATGATATCTAAGAGCACTTCCTGTGGAATCAAGAAAAGAGTTTTAAATGTTTTTTTTTGAGGGGGCAGGATTTGAATGTTTCCATGTTATTTTTAACTTACTTGGTCTAAAAGGCAGTTTCCTCACCAGTTTAGCCGAGTATCCCTTTCCTGCCCGTTGTCCCAAATGGAGACTATTGCACGCATTTTACATAGCTCGTTTGTTCAACCACCTAATGTAACATCAGCAGCAAATGTGTGAGTTGAACGCCAGCAAATGAGCTCATTACAGAGAAAAGAACTTGCTCTTCTTCCTTTCTTTCTCTCTTCCTTCAGTTTTGCCCTCTTAGCGAGATGCTCTGGGGAAATCAGGATCTCGGGGAAATTCAGATGATCAAATAAATAGGATTTTATTGATGAATTCAAAGGGATGCATCAGAATGTCAAAAAGCTTTTACAGAAAGACTCCAACCTTGTGTCCTGTCTCGGAAGGACACAAGGCAACAAGGCCCCACATGAGCCTTTATTAATGTATTCCCATCTATGCTATAGGGGTCTCATGGATTTCTCAAGTGCTGCACAGCCAAAGTTACCTCTTCAGCCCTGAAACATGCTGTGAACTCAAGTTATTGGAGAGACTTATTTGAAGACATCAGCGTGACAGAAGTAGGAGCCACTTTATCTTATCACCTTGGCCTCTTTTGTTGCTCTGTTATCAGCTGAACAGCTCTTAGTGCTCACATGGACCATGATTCTGCTCCAGAGGACTGCTCCACTGTCCATAAGAACAACCAGCCAGTGGAATCATCTCCCCAGAGAAGTGGTGGATTCCCCAACATTGAGGATTTGTAAGATTCAGCTGGACAGGCGGCTGGGACATGTAGTCTAGGTCATGCTTTGCCTAGAAGGGCTGGACCAGATGATCCTTGAGGTCCCTTCTAACCTGGTATTCCAAGAGTCTGTGATTCTAAGGCACTCCTGAAGGTACCTTGGGTGAAAAAAAACATGAATCATAGAATAGTCAGAGTTGGAAAGGATCTTAAGATCATTCAGTTCCAACCCCCTGCCACGGGCAGGGACACCTCCCACTAAACCATGCCACCCAAGGCTCTATCCAACCTGGCCTTGAACACTGCCAGTGATGAAGCATTCACAACTTCCCTGGGCAACCCATTCCAGTGCCTCACCA
>JASSUY010000057.1:0-49853 GCA_032466535.1 Forpus xanthops | reverse complement strand
CCATCGCTGGTGGTGTTCAAGGCCAGGTTGGACAGAGCCTTGGGTGGCATGGTTTAGTGTGAGGTGTCCCTGCCCATAGCAGGGGGTTGGAACTGGATGGTCTTAAGGTCCTTTCCAACCCTAACTATTCTATGATTTTGTGACATGCTCATCTTGTTTCAGTTAAGTATGCATAAGCTTTCGGAATCTTAAAACTAGATGAGTTGAAACCAGAATACAGAATATGTGTTCTAAATGGAGGTTATCCTAATTACATGCTGCTTTAGCTTGCTTTGGACATAATCTACATTAACATGTGAATTTGGATCCATTCAGAAGTGAATCTCCTGTTTGTCCTCACTTTATGTGCTTTGGCTGCTTTCATGAGAGTGCACAAGCAGGATGTACCTTTAGATGGGACCTCATCCTATCCTCTGGGATGAAACTGAACTGGAAAATAGGGTCCAGAAACACATTTCCTTATGCACAGTGCACAGATTTGCAGTGTGCAACTACTTTTATAGGTTCCCACTGTTTGCTAACATTAATAGAAGTTTTTACTGCTTTCTGCTGCAAGACACTGTGCTAGAACATCTAATGTTTTGCTGACATGAGTTTTTACTGCTTAAAGCTTTATAGAACAAAGTAATGAAGATAAGAAATTTAATGAAAGTAATAAACGCTCTAGTTTATGAGCTGGTTTTGTGGCTGAGCTCTACAAATCTTCCATACCTTATTCAACCTGGTTTTCTTGTTCTCATGAGCATGACTAATGAATGAGGGAATAACAGCAGCAGAGGAGGTGAAGAAGTTGCCAGACCTGGCTCTGCAGCGCATTGCTATGGCCTAAGCTCAAAAGAGGCTGGTTTAATTTCCTGCCTGTGCAGTGTCCTGGCTGTATGCAGCTCCTCAGCTACAAATGGTTTTGATCAGTGGCTTTCAAGCTGTGGCCTGTGGACCTCTGAGAACCCATAAATCACTTTGAAGGGGCCTGTTAAGGTCAGCAGCCTATTCTTAGTAACCTCTCTCTGCAGGGCCTGTAGGTTGCAAGAAGTTGACAATTACTCTTTAAATGGTCTGCGTGTATCAGGTGTATCAGTCAGCGATCACAGCTTCATCCTCTGCTCAGTTGGATTCTTTCCGAAGCTCCAGTGAAATACCTGTCAAGATTTCCAGGCAAAGTCTTGACTTTTTTCAACACTCCTGCAAATTTTGGATGGGATTTCTGTTAAATACAGTCTTCCTCTAAAATCATCTTGGTTAGAACATAAAGCGCACAAAGCAAAAGCAGAAAGGGAATATATGCTAATGTTGCATGTTTTTCTTAGGTCTATTTCAAGTCAAGAGACTGGTGACAGCCAGTTTGCCATGAAGGATTCATTTCTTTTCATGGGCTTCTGTGTTTCCTGGTGCTGTTAGTGATCTGCATTGGAGCAGTAGCTGAGGAAGTGTTCAAATCCTCCTCTCCATCCAGCTGTTTGGGAAGTGCTGGATATGGCTGGGGATTGCTGCCTGAGAAATGGGAGCATTCCTCCTGCTTTATAAACTGTAGCTTTAGCTTTCTGATGTGTTTGTGAAGAGTGCCCGGATAACTGCAGCTCCAAATGTACCATTTTTTCCTGACATTATGTATTTTTCTCTCTTCAGCTGTGTGTTCAGGACCTAAATGGGCCGTTCCTTTCTACTAAGGCTCCTTTAAGACAACTTTTGTGTATGAAATAGTTACAGGCTGCGCTAACAGATACAAGCTGTCTCTTTGCTAGAGAGTGTATTACAATTATCACAGCAAGACCTTCCCACCACAGACAGAGCTTCATCTATGGAATATATTATCTTGCATTGGGAACCTTGGATTTTGACCAACGGTCTTTACTTCTCTCAACCCTGAAATAATGAAGACTATTTCATCATTTAGTCTTTTCTGAAGAAGCTTCTGCTATCTGTGCAAGCAGTAATGCCCGTGAAGCTCTTTAACATTGTTTATTATTATGGAGAAACTGGTTTTGATTATGTGTGGCAATGCTTTTTTTTGCTAATCCATACTGGGTTGCACAGCAAATGCATTCACTGCAAATACATTTGAGTGAAGGTAATTGCTCTTTTGTATGTGTCTGGATGAAAATGTATCGCATTGGTTGTTTATAATATGCTATAATGGGGTTTACTGTATTTAAAATTCTTACAAATAGCCTATTTCTAGGTGATTCAAGGTTGCATTTAAGTCTGATTCAGCACATGGGCTTTTCTGAAGCTTCCCTATTACAAACTTAATTCTTACCCTCCCACTTTGCTGGCTGGATATACTGTCTGTCTGACTGTCTGTCTGACTGACTCTACCCTATTTCCATTGAACTCATCGCCTTTTGTGTGAGATAGAGCAAGTGAGGTTCTGCTCACCCAATAGTGATTTGGGTTTTTTGTGTCAATTGATATCTTAATTGCAATGTGGCAATCTGGAATGACAGACCTGGAAATACCATCCATAACTTTGGTGTCTCTGTGGAAGCAACAAGAAAGAAAACAGAGATTTACACATTGCTTCTCGGGCTCAGCAAGTAAAGCCCAATATAGGAACCATACTCTGCCCGAGAACAGAACTTCTAAAGGAAGTATGGATATAATCCTATATGTGTCATGGAATCAGAAAAAAAGCAGTTGTATCACTTCTAAACTACAGATGGGATGAAGCGGAACATTACATTTTGGGAGCCAAGCATTTGTCCAAAGCCATGGTTTCACTCTGGTCTTGCTTGACAGCATCAGAACTGTCAATCCTATACTGTTCACCAGCACAAAATGTGCTAACAGAGCAAATTCGTTACTGGATGTCAATGATACAGATAAATGACATAAGTTTAAGACTTGAGCTGGCTTCAGTAACACTGCATTAAGACCTTGTAAAGTGCCAAGTGTGCATATTGTGTCATATGGGGCCTGCAAACTAAATAATAGTTTCATAATGTAAAGTGATCTACATCTGCTTTCTCCAAATCTGTGTTGGACTGCAAAAAATGAAGTCCCAGAGATGCCTTCCCTTCATTAGAGATGTGTAGGTCATCAACAAACCGGGTTGCTTTTAGGTAGATTTCCAGATTGCCAAGCACGACTCAGTTCTCAGCTGGGGCCGTGAGGTAATGATAAAACTTTGGGATGAAATGTAAAGTTTTCTCACATATTTTCCAGGAAGAGATTCTCCTGAATTATTAATCCTGCGAGTCAAAACTCAGCTAGGACATGACCTTGCAAGCGTCATTGAGTAACTGTGCTTGAACTCTTAGTAAGAAACACGAAGAGCAACTTCCAAAGGTCTCATTCTTACGTTTGAAAACTGCGTTACCTTTTGAATATGTGGCTGTATTTACCAGACCTTGTTAGATCTGAGCAAGATACAGTAAAACTATAGTGAATCAGATATTAAACTTTTCCCTTGCAATCCCGAAGAGCAGGACTTGTGGTTCATATTCCTGTAGTTGCCTCTCTTTACTTTCTCTGTGTCAACAAAAGGAACCTAAACTGAATATGAAATAGACACCATAGAAATAGTTTCATGGTCCTGTTCCTGTCCGTTGCCTCTGGGGGAGGTAGGGCCCCATCCTTCCAACTGATCTTTACAAAATGCCTTCCCTTGGAGGTTCCAGGAAGAATCTTGCTCAACATCTTACGTCTCTTGAAGCCAATTGAGTACTTTAATGACCATTTCTCTGCTCACAAACACTGGTGATCAGGCTGAAGGTCTGTGTGAATATATGCACGCTTTTAGGGCTTACAGGTTTGTTTCCTTGCATGAAAATGCAAGGAAATGTGTAAATATTTAACATTGAACTCCAAATCTGGCAGTTACATAATAACCTATAGGGACATGATGAGTTTTGCTGCTCCCCCCCACGCCGCAGTCCTTATGTAAGCGACTGATGTATCACAAATAAGGAGTTCTAAAATGCTTTTCAAGTTAAGTATGAGAAAATCACTTGTAGAGAATGTACAGCCCCTAAACATGAATCGTGTGTAGTATAAGCATCTTGCACCAGTACAGCCCTTCTGTGTTTCTGGAGGATGCGATCTGGCTGACTATAAGTAACAAATGTTTGTCATGGGTGCATGAGGCCCTGGAGACTGTGAGAGAGAGGCAGAACTCTGCTGTTGTGAAGTTCCAATCATTTCTGCACCTCTGTAGTCAGCTGTGGCTCTGGGGTGACACTTTGAGCTCTGCCAGCTGCTGACCTTGCTGCTTTGTGCCCCAGCCTCTGATGGTGCAGCAGCTCACAGAGGGGTTTGGGGAGCAGTTTGGTACTTCAGTATCTTTTGGACTAATTCTGTAGCGAATAAGACACAACAAGGAATATGTAAAAATAAATATTGCTGTATCTGTTACAGCTTAAAAAGACCTTGTTAAGAAAGTGATTCTATGATATTGTATAATTTGTGGTTATTGTTGCTTTTGCCCTCCAACTGGGTATGTTTGATAAAGTAACATTACTTGGAGTGGTAGTACCAAAAGCCTAACTCTTGTAATGAAAAAGCTGTAACTTTGAGCTGCTCAGTTTGCTTTAACAGCGTCAGTGCTGGAGTTGCAGCTAAGGAAAAACATCTTTGCAGAAGTTTTTATCATGGGAACTGTTGTCTTTCTGATGACAAAACCAGTTTGACTGAAAAAAGTTACCTCTGGGAGCGCTGGGAGATTTTCCTCGGGAATTTAAATGCCACAAGCTATTCTCAGCTTAAAAATAGCACTGCGTAGGTTGAGCTGAGGAGCTGAGAGGTGTGTGCTGTAGGTTGGGACTTTGTTAAGCATACAGATGTTCGCAGGTTTTAAAAACATTCTTTTTCTGATCTAAAAATTGCCCCGCTGCAGCTGAAGGCCGTGTGGTTTGTCATGGCAGTCCCTGTGCTATTCCAGGCAGCTTCAAGAATCTCCCCAGAACTCTCTGAAGTCTTAAGCAGATACTCTTTTTATCGGCACAGGGCTTGTCTGCTGCTTTCTGTATTTGCCCAGGTTTGGTTGTTCTTGCAAGAAATGTGTATTGAAATGGTGTCTGTGACCTTGGAAGCAACCTGCTCTTGCATCTCTTCCTTTCCTTTCTCACCTTCCCTTTTTGTGCAAGTGTATTCAAGTCTGTTCTGTCATGTAGCTCCCTTCTTATATCTTGGTTTTCTTTCTAAAACCTAATGAATCATTAAAACCCTGCTAATGCAGAGTAGGCTTCTCAGGCTGATTTAGAAATAACTGGTAATTAATCAGGTGCATAAATGAGTCTAGCGCAGGTCGAGTGCTGGGTACTCCCCAGGCTCTTGAGCAGGTTTTGTTACCCATCGCTCTTGTGCCTGTGTTTCTCATGACATCTGCTGAGACAGCAGCCCAGGCTGTTGTGACCTCAGGTGGACTGGTTATGTGTGCTCGTTTGAATTACCTTCCTAATTTTTATTTCCTGGATCCTCTTCACCTTTGGATTTGATCTTCCTTTCATCTCCCTTCTGTAGAGAACTTTTTCAACAGTCTTTGCTGACCTGTTTCTGGTCGAATTTAAGCTTATGAAATGCTGTTCTGCTTCCACAGGTTTTTGGTAATGTATTTTGCGATGTCATGGAAGACACAATCCTAATAGTCCTTTTTTGCATTTGTGAATGTCCTTTGCTTTGGCACTCTCAGGTCCCCCCACTCCTTGAGGGCCTTGGCTCACCTGCCTGTTCCTGTGCACTTCTGGAATAAGCTAATCCATCTCATGGCTTTCTCTGCTTCTTTGGTGCCAATGGAATTCCAGCTCTTTACATTCTTGACTTGCAGTCAAGTCTATCATCTCAGTTTCAGATGCAGTATGCATTTTGTGTCTCACAAGGCTGAGGCTTTGGGGAATGACATATGTAGCATATGCTCATAGGTACAGTAGGAAAGAGTTTCATATTAAAACTTGTTTACTTCTCTGAAATGGAATTTTCTGACAGATAGGACCTATGTTAAATTTAATTGTAAATCAGCACTTCAGAATTGTCTTTCTTAGAATAAAACCCACCACAAATCACACATGCACATTACAGATTCTTTTGTGCTGCTTTTGGGCTGTGCCTTCCAATAAAATCTCTGTCAGATTCCTTGGTAACATTGGGAAACAAGTTCTATCTTGTGAAAGCGTAACAGCAATCTCGGACCTTAACACGATTTTTAAAAGCTCATATGATCTTTCTTAATAAACATTAGATGCTTTAAACTACATTTTGCTACTTAGGCATTATATTATTAGTTGTTTTGGGTGTCTTATTTCTATTCCTTATTTTCCTCTTACCTGTAAAATCGCTCTGTATACGACAGTAAGGAGGACAGGTAGTATAAGTGTATAGTTAAGCAGGATGTGGGGTTTTTCCTATGAACACATTCGGTTTCTTCCTGTAAATTCTTTTAACTGTTTCTGGAATTTTTAAACAATCCTGTGGGAGAAAATGGCAGAAGAAAAAGGATTCTACAAACTTACACTAATAGAGGTGCAAGTCCCATCCGCCGTCAGAAGGGAACAGTTCTAAGCCAGTTGTGAAGCCAGAACACAACATAGTTCAAGAACATAGTTCCTGGCAGATGGGTCACTTCTTGAAGGGCAGGTGGCATTTTAAATCCTGCCTGTCTGAAAATCTCTTTTAAACAATAATGAAATTGAATCTTATTGTTGTTTAAATTTAGACTTAACCCAACTGAAATGCAGAGCACACTCCCAAGAGAAGGGCCTTTCCTAGCAAAGATGTCCATAGACCACTGACCTGTGTGAGCCTTTATCCGCAGTACAAGGCCCTTATTAACAAAACCATTTTTATTGCACACAAGAAAAAAGTGCAGTCCCTTTGTTTAAACTTGTTGAAATGGATGTTCAGAATCATCTTTCCTCCTTTGGCTTTTGGTAATTCTGTTACTGTTCCGATGCAAGAGTAATTACTCAGCTGGTTAACAAATTACGAAGCTTATGCTACAGGGAAATCTTTGTGACTTAAAAATAGAAATCAAATTGCTTTTTAATTCCCTCTGGTGACAGGTGACGACTATACCAAAATTAAACTTCAGTCATAGGTGGAAGCAGCGCGGTTGCTAAGGTGCTGAGCTCCCTGGTACCTGGCAGAGATGGAGAAGTGATGCTGGATACCTCCCTGGGTCAGCTCTGTGTGAAAAATGAAGAGACTCCCTTCTTCCCTCGGGCCTGGGAGAGGAGGCTGTGCTGCTCAGACTCAGCCTTTGGTTCTTCTCTCTTGTCCATGGGGATTTCTGTGCTGTGGGATTGCAGCGTCTGTGCTTTGCTGCCCACTGTTATAAGCTACCTTTGTCCAGGTGTTACTTCATCAAGGAGAACTAGAGTAGTTTATTTTGTGAACACTATCTAGGAAATTGTTTGCATTTTAGTTGCATATTACTTTGAAATAAATAATTAGCAACGTGTCTAAAGCAGATCAGAATTAACACTTCAGTGTTAATACATAGAATGTATTTTTTCGTATTGTTTTACTTGTGGCAAAGATAACCTTCAGTTCTATAAGCACGGCCCACTGTATTTCTCTGTAAGGAAGAATGGTGAATTGATATTAGGCTATTAGTTTTACTCAGAGTTTCTTAACATTTTTCAGTATCACATTTAAATACTGATACACTTAGATCACCTCTGTTTTTTAAACAAGTGTTTTTTATAGATGCATTTAGTTGACATATTTAGAAATGGTAGTGAAAAATATTTCTTACATCTGTTTTAATTAAGTCTCTTAATAATAATTTAGTGCCATTGCTTGTTCGATGTTACTCCTTATTTCTGGAAGTGCTTGATGGACCAGGTGAAGGTGTCAGTCCTTCTAATTAGAGAACAGAATTGGTGCCTTCTTCTGTTTGTTTAGTTTGGGTTTACCAGGGATACCTTCTTCAGTAGGAAAAATAAAAGATCTAAAATTTCTATTGATTTCTCTTTTTCTCAGACATTGTTATTTTGACTTTTTCCTCTGTTCTGCCATGCTTCATTTAGCAGACAGTACTGCACAAAGCAGTTCTGCTTCTTAACCTTGTTGTCATTTCACAGCAAGTTTTTCTTCTTGTGATAAGCATGATCAACCCAGTCTTCGTGTTACTAAACAATTCTTCATGTTGTCTTTGCAGGATGTGGTACTGCAACAGGAGGAGCTGAAGATGAAGGTGAGGCTGAAGCTGGCTGGATTGAAGGTGCTGCCATCCTACTCTCTGTTATCTGTGTTGTACTTGTCACTGCCTTCAATGACTGGAGCAAGGAGAAGCAGTTTCGTGGGCTTCAGAGTCGTATTGAGCAGGAACAGAAATTTACTGTTGTCCGAGGTGGACAGGTTATCCAGATCCCAGTGGCAGAGATAGTAGTTGGTGACATTGCACAGGTGAAATACGGTAAGTTTGGGCAACTTTCCTGAGCTTTATTCTGTTTTCCCTTTCTAGCAGAACAGACTCATTTCACTGGAAGGGATGTAAAAGAGAATTATGTGGTGTTATTGTTGTCTGCAATAACAATATGGCTGTTAGGGTAGAAGGAAAACCTGAGATACTTACTGTCAAATTACACTAGGTAATTCATGTTATTGTTGCAGTCTTCACTGCCTCTCACTGACAAGGACAATAACTGTTCATACAAAGGCAATTCTTTTTCATGGAGGAGGATACTATTTGGAATGTTTAGTTTCTGTCCTCTTAGTAATAAGAGGAAGGATTTTGAAATGCTCTGTGAAAGGGAATTGCACCTCTGTGGGTACCCCATTTGGTAGGCTGCTCCAGAGCCATGGATCCTGTAAGCTCCACAAGATCCGATGCATCTAGTGGATGGGTGTCTTATAATTAACTATATGCTCCAGGGAAAGCCCTGGGCTCCAGTGACTTCTGCAGGTGCTCTGTGTTTGGCTGAGATGGTGAATTCCAGCACAATGCCCATTCTGTCAACCTTAAAGTTTCTCCTGGACTCAGCTAAGGGCTTCCAGAGTGGGGGAAAGGACAACTTGACCTTCATCAGCCACTGTTCATTCCTGTGCAGGCTAATAGAGGAACCTGCATGGCATGTTCAAGAGCAGCACTCCCCCTGCCAATTCTCGGTGATTATTATGTTCACCATATGTTAAATGTGATGCATTTTGATTCTGGGACAAGATTGGGCAAAAACTATGTGCAATACAAAGGCCCTTCCCAAGAGGATTGCAGTACTGTGGCTAACATGGACAGTTATGGTAATAGTTCTTTCACTTCTGCTTTCATTTTACATTTTAATGCAATTGTTAATTGTGATTTTATAATGAAAACTGTGATGTAATTATAAGAACAATCTTACTAAACCACTCTGGTTTTCCATTACCATTTTCTTACTGAAAGGTGATCTCCTACCTGCCGATGGGATATTTATTCAAGGAAATGATCTTAAAATTGATGAAAGCTCTTTAACTGGAGAGTCAGACCAAGTCCGCAAGTCTGTTGACAAAGACCCAATGCTTCTGTCAGGTAAATCTGCTGGAATTGTTACCGAGTTCTCTCTTATGCACTGCTTTGTTTCATTTTTCCACACCATCAGGTTGTTGAACACAGACACTGGCCTTGTCTTTGTAATCCAAAGTACATGCTATGGAGGTTTCATTGTGTGCAATGATTTCTGATTGCCATGCTCACTTTATAAAGTGAGAAAGAAATGAAGCATTTTTAGAGGAAGCAAGCCTTTTAAAGTCTCCTTGAACACTTTGTGTTTGTACTAGATACAATAGAGAAAACCCAATGTGCTTAGAAGGAAATGCTAGAATACTAGAACACTGTGGGCTTAACTTCTGTGGTGAATTCAAGCTCTTTGTAGTATTTGTATTTTGTAATATAATTCTATACAGTAAATAGGTTAAATAGAATGTGATTTTTTAATCCTCAGAGTTTCTAAATAGGTTGATTGTCAATAGATTCCAGCTGGGATGTCATCCAATGTAATAGCCTGCTGATCTCACAATCATCATCAATGTCTTATAACCTGAAACAGTCATTTTCAAATATACTTGGGCTTTCTATACATGGAAAGGATTCTCTTTGCTGTCTGGATATGCAAGGATCAGCCAGGGATCACCCCAAATAGAACCCTGATGTGGTGGTGTGCAGCAGGTTAATATACAGCCCCGCAGCATTCCTGCCCCAGCCTGCCTCCCTGAGTGGGAGATTCTCAGGCATCTGCCATCACATAATCAGAGCACTATGAGGTTATGAATGTTTATCATGTAACATATGGAATTGTGGGCTGCTAAAACCCCGTCAGCTTTCAGTCAAATGTAGCTGCGTTAACTGAAGAGGATGAAACTGCTGATGTTACTGGTGGACTGGCCATTGCCACAGACTTCGTCTTGCAAAAGACCATGTTAATTCATTCTAACTGTGGCAAGCTGCAAGTATCTTGCTCCCTGAAATTGTGTACTAGATTATGTTTTTCAAATGGCACAAAAATTTTCTATCACTTCTGAGACTCAAACAGCAAAACAAATGGCTTTTGCTCTTTTAGGGAAAAAAAATCCTTTGGTTTCTTTAAAAATAGTCTGGCCTTTATTAAATGTTTTTGCTGCAGTGTGCTGCTGAGTGTGGAACTTTTGCTGTTCATGGTGTAAAACCTCAAGTTTTTCCAAGTTATAGACACCTGAAAATATGTTTATACATGTTAAATAGAGGCTAATAAAGCTTAGTGGTGCAAATTCCAAAGGGTGCATTTGTGTGAGGAAGGTACAAGGAGGAGCTGAGCGTTTGCAGCACCTGCAGAAATGCTCAGTGGAGGGGACAGTGACAGTTGGGGTTTCTGAGGTTTTGGTGTCCCTCTGGCTCCCCTGAGTACTGCAAGGGAGTTTAAGGAAGTGTTCTGACTTCCACAAGAAGTGTGTGAGAGAACTGTTATTTTTGCTAGATTTACAGAAATTTGGTTTGTCTTCTGGATTAATTTGGGATTCTCTTGGAGATGCTTTCTGGTGTACAAACAGGGGGGCAGCAGGGATAGTTGGAGGAAGGGCTCACTGTTGCTGTTCTTAACAAAATCAATAATCCAATGTCCTTTAAATATTTGTGCATTTCTTTTTTCTTAGCTGGTACTTGTGCTGTTCTATAAACATCATAACTGGAACAGACATCTTCACTTAAAGAGATAGTTTTAATCATGATATCTTCTTATAGAAACTTCTGTCATGAACTATCATTGGCTTCTATCGAAGTAAACTGTTGCTGAGTTCCAGCTGTTTTCTGATCATGAAGTTTCTGTTGATACATGTACTCTCACATATTTGTAACGTGAATCAGATCTTTTTCAATACCCATAGATTTCTGTGGTGGCTCTGAAAGAACGCGAAGGTGTTGCCCTGAAAGGAAAAGAAAGGGAAAGCAGCCAAGTTAGGAGAAAAGATGTTTTTGTGTTGCTTACCAAAACTCAAATTTCTTTGCTGTAAGGAGAGAAATTCGTCTTCATGTTTTTATTGCAGAGTTAAATCAAGTGTGTGCTCTGTTATTCTCTCTTCCTATGTAATCTCTGTTGTGATTACAAAGAAGGTGAAGAATTAATGTGATATTTTAACAAGCACTACACTCTCCTTTGTTCCATACTTACACTAATGATTTTTCACTCACACTGTGTTAGAAAATCTCTGAACTCTGTTTGCTCAGGAGCTGATATTCTATCCTTCAAAAAACAAAAAGACCTTTTTCCATAGATACAGTGCAAAGTTTAATCCCAGTGACGGGAGAGCTGATGTGCCCAGTGGAAATCATTAGTAGCCCAGAAACCGAGAACTTGTAAAGCACCATTTCTGTTGGGGGTGGGTGTTAGAGCTCAGTTTGTCTTGAATGTTAGCCCAGATCTGTATTTTTATACAACTTGTCTAAAGGAAAAAAAACAAACCCAAATTGATCCCCTGCAAAACCATCAGACAGACGGTGAATTTTCCTCCTGTCTTTGTACTCGAAGACATCATTCATTTACCTCCAGGTAGGATTTTGGAATTTAGATAAATGTTGGCAGGATGTTCCTTGCCACTGTTCTCCCTTAAGCATCTATTGGAAATAAAAGCAGTTCAGGCTTGACAGGAATAACTGAAAAGAGGCAACATCTGAATTGCAGCCACGGTTTGTTTGGTGAGTTTAAATTTGGTGCAAGGTAAACACCCCAAATCAGGGAGTATTATGTTCACCATCGGCACCTGGAACATTTTTAATATGCACTCAGTTTGGATGTCATAATTAAAGTAAAGGAGTTTCTCTGCTTAATGTCCTGTTTGATCATCCAGATAGTCACTTACCATACTTGAGAAGCAATTCTAAGAGTACAAGTGCTGCCTAAAGCAGATGATTCATTTCCATCTGTATATAGCACATCACTACCACCTAGGAAGGCAGAGATGGAAATAGGCTGAAACCAAAGGAGACAGCTTCTCTTATATAGTTCCAATGTACTTCTGTCTAAACCATTTTCCTTGCATTCATGGTGTCGCATAAGCCATTGCATCAGTAGTGATCAGCTTAAATGAGACTGTGCTGACACAGTATTTTTTGCAATGGGCATGGGCATATATCAACCAACGATGAAGACAGCTTGGGTAACCAAACCAACTGTACTCAGCTGTCCTGATTGAAGCTGATGGGCCCCTTTAAGTTTTGTGGAGTTCAAAGTTCACAGAAATCCATGACTCCTAAATAGAGACATTTTGAATATGAGTCTGGCCTCAGTGTTGCACACAGTATTTTGGAGTACCATGTATATAATAGCAATAAAATGCCTTATGAGGCTTACTGTTTAGGCCTTTTTTCCCCCAGGTATTTAGATTAATTTGAGTAAAGTGTGAAAGAGTTACATAGAGGAACTCACCCAGTGTAGTTCTGGCTTAACTGAAATTGGCAGAACACTACTTTATTCTGTCCTGACTCTCACAGGTGGTTATTTCTATCAGTGCACGACAAGGATTTGAAACAAAGAGAGCTTATTTAAGAACAAATATACAAAAGGAATGTCTTGTCGTGGTGCTTTGTGAGGTTTGGAAGTAAAAAGGAAGCTGAGTCAGTTGCTTTCTGGAGAAAAAGTAGTTCCAATTCTGTCTTCATTCCCTGCCAGGAAATACTCGGACCTGGGAAATGTTCAGAACTGAGCAGCCCACTTTGAAAGCTCCAGTTGTTGAAATTACTTGTAGATGAGGGGGGTTCTTCTGGGAAACTCCTTTTTTTCACAGAGGATATTGTTTTGGGCTGTTCACCTTATTATTCATTTCAGTTACCTCTCAATAACAGCAGTGACTGAAACAGCTGCTTACGTATGCTGAGAACTGTTCACCGCAAGTTTGCTTGAAGTAGCAAATCAGTGTAAAACCCCCAAACTGCCATGCTCTGGCTTCCTTTTTTTTGTTTTTCAGCTCTATTTCCAATCTGTTTCACCAGCACTGTTATTGAACTCAGGGGTTCTGAGCAGTCTCATGCTTAGCAGCGTTTTTGTCTGAGAAACACACGCTGTAATAGGTTTCTTATCCATTTAACCTGTTTCTCTCCTTTTTTACTAAACTAGACTTCTTCCTTTTGTATCTTGGAATATTCACCTTTTCTTATTTAATTAACTTCAAATGAAGTACTCGGCATGTGAAAGGAGGATTTTACTAATATTGAAAAGCCAGTCTTGAGAAGGAAAGGGGCCAGTAGAATTACTCAAGATGAAGTTGAAATATGTGCTTGGTATGCAGATCAGTGAAAAACACACATTCATTCCAGAACTCCATTTATATAACAGTAGCTGATTGAAGTCACAGTGCCCATGTCTTTATGCAAGGTAATATAATTAGAATGCCATTTAAATGGTGAAATTGCCAGTTAGGTGAAAGGTCAGTTCTGTGGCTTAGCTTAGATGCTGCTGAATTTTCCATAGCACTAGTGGAACATAATGGGATGATAAATGAGTACCATCTCTAAAACATGCTTTTGTGTGCACATGAGCAGGTTTGAATTACGTTTTGTAAAACTAATGTTAAGAAAAGGTTCAGAAAGGCATTTCAGGTTAAGGCAGCTTTGTCTTTTCCAGGTGTAGGGAGGTGAAATCTGATGGGTACATGGTTTCTTGATAGAGTGGTTTTGAAAGATAGATGTGTGCGCAAGGTTTTGGAGGATATTTCTGTCCACCCTTGTAGTCCAAAAGAGTCCTTCAGAAAAGACATGGGAATATTGAAAGCAAGTTCTTAATTGAAATACATTTTAAATGGTGTTAACATTAAATAAAAGGTTCCTCTAAATTTTGACGTTATGTGTCAGATGTTTTCTGTTTTGTCTGAGCCAGTACAATGAAGCCTCTTTTGGTTTTTAAAGGTCTGTTCTGTTCCTTTAGGCTTGAATGTAACTTGGGTGTTGTTGTTTGGGTGGCAGTCCGAATTTGTATGCCTGTGATGTTTTTCTTTATCAATCATATGAAAGAAAGCAAATGACATTTTAAGGACTCAAATTTTGTCTCACAAAGCCACAGGAACAGTTGTCAATGAACTGAGAAAATCTGTTGCTTTTCTTTTTTATGTCCGACCGTGAGTGCATTTTTGGTTTTATTTGGCTTATTTCTGCTGAAATTTTCTCAGTGTTCTGATGAGATATTTGTGCTCTCAAATTAGGTTTAGTGCTGACAGATGTTCTCTCTGTTCTGTGTTTCTATTTTCCTTTTAAGAACATGAGAGATTTTGATTATTTAGAGAAAGATATTTTGCTTATAAATAGATAGTTGCATTGCTTACCATGTTCTAGGACAGCAACTGGATGAACACCAAGTGTTTGTGTGTATAATACGTATCTGTATGAGGACACAGGTTCATATAGCTTCACTTTTTTCAGCTTTTGAGAGAACTCACTGAAATGAGTATATTTTCTTTATGCTGAAATGCAGTGCTTTTTTAAAAGGGAGGGGAGAAAAGATGTTTCTATGGCCATTCAGGCTTAGGAGACCTGAATGCCCAATAAGATTCTCATTGAGAAATCAGTTCTGTTCCTCATGTGCTCAGTGCTGCCAGCTCATAGTGCAGTCAGGAGTCCATGTTGCAGGAGCTAGCAGAAAGCTTGTTTGAAGTTGTCCTTTCCTTTTTGTTGTGGTTTCAGGTGTGCCCTGCTGCAGAACATTCCAGAGCTACAGGCACCAGTGAACAACTTCACTTTGGTTTTAAAATGTTGCGTGGTAGTTAGTGATGGTAGCGGGTGAGGGATTGGGGCAAGGTAGCTGAGAATAAGCTTACCAGAATTTTGACCTCATTAGCCACAGCACTGGTTAGGACAAGTCAGTTAATGACTCTACCAAATTTGTGCTGCTACAGAATGAATGAAACTGTGGGGTTGTCTTAAGCAAGGTCAGTGGATCTTACGGTTTGGGTGAACTTGTTCTGATTACATCTGGTCTCATTCCGCAGCTGCAAGTGTGGAATTAATGGCTGGTCTTAAAATAAAATTCATTTAAAACTGTAGAACATAGGATTAAAACCAATTGTTAAATAACAGAACACTTCCTGAGCAGGTTCCAGTTAACCATGGGTCTTCCCATAGTTCACCTGGAGGTATAAAGGTACACTTGTCTTTTTGTGTGCAGTGATTTTTTTTCTCAGGGCTGACAGTCAGTGTGTTACAGTCTATTTTCATCGTTTCCAAGCTAATTCCTCCTTCATATATACAGGAAAGTATATTTAAAAGGATACAAGTCCAGTAAACTTCCAATCCTTGCTCTGTTAGTGTTGAGTAATTACTGCTTTTCCTCTGTGTTCTCACAGTGACTTAAGCTTAATGGGCATAACATATTTTTCTGCTACTAAAGAATGAAAGATAAAGTCTGTTTCAATTAACAGTCTTATCAGTAGGTTTTGGTCATTATGTGTTTGTTTTTCATATGTTTCATTGGAACACTACTGAGATGCTTTATGTCTTTTAAAATTCACTGGTTGCTAAGGATATCTCTTTGAACATTTAAGATATTACTTCCATAATGAACTTTTTAGATTAAGACTTTGTCACTACATGAAACAACAAATGATTTACTTGATGCTGTCTTAGTCCCTGAGCTTCAATTACAGGGTTTTACATAAGCTTCTAGTAACTGGCATTAAAGACCTGTCGTAACAACAGGTTGCTCCTCCCTTTCAAACATCTCAGAAACAGCCAGTGTGCAAATGCATAAACTGATCTCTTGTAAACCCTCGGTGGTAAGATTTTTCCAAGATGTAAATCAGAATATTTTTTGTCACTTCTGGAAATTTCTACTGTTTTTTGTTTCCCCAACTCATAGCAAAAGATTTCTTAGAGGCTGTGTATGATCTGGATGTACCTATTGTTTGGGTCAATGTAGGAACAAGAGCTGTAAAGGAACAGTTTCTATACACTAAAGCATGAAATATTTCTGCAAAGGAATTTACTTTAAATGATGGTAAAATTATCTAGTTAAACCAATGATCCTTCTCAGGAAAAGTTAATGTACATTTTGATTTGTGTTCCAGTCATAGAAATCTCATAATGAATTTGTATTCAAGTATTTGTTGGGTTTCTCTGCGGTTCAGGATTCTGCTGGTTTACTGAAACCTCTCCTTGAAGACTTTTCTCTGTGTTGCTTTTGTCATTTTAAAGACATGAAATTGTCTTCAAAGTATTTTTTTCTGTGCATGTAAATCAACTGAGAATAAGGAGAAACCGCTCATGTGTTCTCACTTTGTTTATGTGACGATACTGCGCGTGCGGTCAGTGCAGTCTTGACCAGAGTCACAGGGGAACGTTTGCAGAACTCTGACAAAGTGTTCAAAGTTGCAAGAATTAAGGAGATGAAGTGAAACTTTTCCACAATTATGTAAACTTGGTTAGTGACAACATTCCTTTAAATAAAGGAATCTGATGTGTGTGTTTCATGCAGGTGCAGCCTGGGATTTGCAGTTAAGCATCCATTCTTGGTAAAGAGTAATATACAATAGGGGTTATTTTTGGTATGTAATTAGATTACCTCAATATAGATTTTTAAAATGTAACAAGTTTATTTCAGCACTATAGTAAAAGTCTTGCATAGAATATTTAATGGTGGTTCTTTCTATTTTTTCAACTACATATAACTCTCACTGCATATTTTCAGGTACTCACGTCATGGAAGGCTCTGGACGGATGCTCGTAACTGCTGTGGGTGTGAATTCTCAGACAGGCATCATCTTCACCCTGCTAGGGGCTGGAGGAGAAGAAGAAGAAAAGAAAGACAAGAAAGGTAAATTTCACAACACATAAAGATGCTCTGGAGAAAACTTTTGGGCTTCGTGTAGCCAGAGCTCTCCCCCATTTCTGACAAATAAATACGATTTTAACAACTTCCTTTTTTGTATACATTTTTGTCATTACATGTCACACAGAAAAACAGCCAAAGCTGTTAACCAATAAATACATTGGATAACAAGGTGTTTTTCCAGTGTGAGATTGTGGATTCTTAGTACATAATGCAATCAAGAGAATACATGGGCACACTCCCATTGCCATGTCTTCGTTATATAAACCCATACTCACCGAGACTTTGCTAAGGTTTTGCTCTTGTGCATTTAACTCTATGTAATGTATTTTTCAGAAAAAAGCCAACAACTGGGCCATGGAAGTAGCCTCTTCCTTTGAGCTTCAGAAGTCACATAAAGATACAGGGCGGCTTTTTGCTCGCCTAGGTGTTTCATGGCTATAGAGGCATTTTAATTTCTTAAGGTGTAAAGTTCTGACTAAGAATAATAAGAAAGTAGCAAAAAAATGGTGACAGAATTTAGCTTTGATGTCAATGTCAGTTAATGGAACCAAGAAGTCTCTGTAGACTTTTTTGCCTTCTTATAGTGATGCCACAAGCAGTTGCTAATTTATGGCTTGCACCCATAAGCAGAGACATGATTTAATGCGTGTGCTTTCCAGGTTTGGTTCATAGTCTTGTAAATTGTTCAAGTCTCCCTTCAGAATTTCTTTCCAAGTTTGTCCTAAGAATATTTATCTTCCAGGGGTAATTTTAGGGCTAATTAAGATGGGGTTTTAGCAATTCCAACACTCTTCAGTGGGTTTTGCCATCAATAAAAAAGAGCGGCTGTAGCTTTACTGAACATTTGACTTAGTCTCTGTCAGGCAGTGTGATTCCAGCTTTTTTTTATTTCCACCCTGTTAATTTGAAGCTGCAGCTAGGAAGGCCAAATTCAAATGGTTTTCATGATCTACAGTTTCCATTTCCGAATGTGCTCAAAAAGGGGCTGCACTTGTTTCTCTGAGGAAATCCCTTTTGACTTGACAAAAGGCTTTATGCAATGTTTACCCATTCATTCCTACCCAGAAATTCACAATGCCTGCTAGGCATGGTAAGTTCTGGCACCATTCACAGGAGAGAGGCCAAAACTTCCCAAAGTAAAGCTCTTCCATGTCAGACTAGTTTGGAACAATATCTTAAGAGTCTGATCTTGCTATGATCAAGGGAAAGACTGCTGGCAGTGGACATTTTGATGTCTGGCAGCATCTGTTTTGGCAGTGACAAAGGATATTGTAGGTGAGGAAGAGGAAGCTCGGTGCCTGTTTGGAAGTGGCAGCCATCTGCCCTGCTGTCCCTGATTAACTGGGCTGGCCTTCTCTGTGTGCTCTTTTGCTCAGAACAGGGGATTCTCTCATGTCTCTTTGTAGATAGCCTTGAAAGACAGGGAAAGAGAAATCAGAGGTAGCAGAGTAATGCACTGCACTGTGCTTGTAACTTACTACCCAGAGACAAAGATTATGACAGACGTGTCAAAGAACTTTATATGCAGACATTGAATCCAATTTGGATATAGCTGCAATACCCAGAGAATTCCTTCGCTTTTTCTACTGTTGATAGCAGCTTTGTGCTGGTGCAGAGGAGAGGTTGGGCAGAACTGGCTGTAGATTGAGGCCCAGCCTCAGATAATGTACTCTTGTGTATGAACCTGCAACTCTCTGGAATCCTGCAAATCATAAATGTTTGTTTCAGTCTCCTGTGGCTGTATGCTTTATTGTTCATTAACATTTTGTTAAAAACCATCATGCAGGTGTGAAACAGGAGGATGGACATCAGCTTCCAGGTAGAGTAAGAATTGTACCACATCAAATGAAAGGATGAGGCTTTTAGCCAGCAGCTTTGGGGCAAATCACGGTTGAACTAATGATTACAATAATTGTCTTTGAATCAGTCCAGTTAAATTAAAGAGTCATTTCAAATCAGCAGGATTGTTCATGGCAAACATTCAAGTGTGCGTGCATTGTTGGTGTTGCAAATCTTAATGTTAAGCTTGAATAATCAGTTACTCGGAAGCAAATTACAGCATATTAAATGTTGGAATGCATGATTTGCTGCTAGCAGTTCATGCTGCGCTGGTTAGTGTGAGTGTCCAAGTGGCATAAAAAATAAGCATGAGTAACCAAAACAGTTTAAGTTATTACCATCACAGCAGTCAAATTTGCAGTTAAAATTTGCACAAATGTAGTCACACAGGGAATGTTTTTAACTCCTGTCTGCTGTTTATTTTCCTCTCCCAATTTACCACTTGTAAATGAAAGGAGACTCGTTTTCTTAAATACCAAACTAGTACAGCGGCCAACAGCCACTATGGGTCAGTGCAGGAGTTTGAGAGACTCAATCAGGATTCGTTACAGGACTTGTTCATCTTGTTGAGAACAATTGATCAAACAAGGCTTATTTACTCTATTATGCGTAGACGCTAAACTTCTCAACTCTAGTATAAAGCACGTAATAAAGTAAGAAAACCTTCTTTGGGTTTTCCACCTTCCTACTAGGAAAGATTTCTTGACCAATTTTGCTACTATGCAGATAATGGCTAAAACCAGACAGATTTTATTTTCTGATGCATTTTTCATTTCACTACAAACCAGTTCCATTTGTTGTTTGGATTTAAAATAACTCCTTGTTCTCCTCAAAACTTCATTTGCCATTTCCACATACAATATTGAAAAGCTTAATGTTTCTATTCAGGTCAATGTGCATATTAACTAGGTTATGGCAGAATATAGATTGAGCCCATGTTAGACTGGGTTGTATCAGCAATAACACATCATATATGCAACATGACATAAAAGACAAGGTCTGTAATGTTGTAAATTCATTATTGTAAAAATAAATGCAATGTGTAAATTTATAAACTCAAAGGAAATGTTTCAACCATTTTAATATTTGCATAACATTATATTAAACAAATCACACATCAAATGACCAATGCTACGCACATAATATTGTATGCTGTCAGTTGTCACCAACTCTATTAAATGCCTTTTATTTTATTTATTTACTTATTGTTATTCCATGTATGAGTTTTTGCTTTTGTAACATCTTTGTAATTATATTTTGCTTTTCAAAATTATGTTAATTAATTTAAACAGATTGATTTTGAAGACAACAAAGCCACAGTATTCCATAAATGGTTTTGTTTTGTCATGTGCATTTGTTCATGTTGTTGTTATTATTATTATTATTTATATTGTTTTTTTTATCCATTATTGCTCAGTAGATTCTTCCCATCCCTCCTCCCACCCTCCTTCAGCTACAGATGGTGCAGCAGGTGCAAATGCCACTGGTAATGCAAATGCCAGCTTAGTCAATGGTACGTCATGAACACCCAGTTTGCTGTATTTGATAGCTTTCTCTCCTGACTCTGTAAGATCTCCTCCTCCTTTGATGAACCGCACAGATGTTATATGTGCATGTGATTGCCCTCTGAGAGATCCTACTCCGTAAACTCTATGGTAGTGTATAAGAGATGCCGCAAAGATGCTACGACTGACTTCATTCACACAGAATTAAGCAGGGAGGGGAAGAAGTGGGAATTATGATTTATCATTAATTAAAATTGCAATTAAAAGGAACAGTTAAGCAAGGCTAGTTTCAAAACTTTTGAGTTGCCTTTACATGAGGTTTCATTGTAAAGCTCTTCACATATTTGCCAGCTTAGATCTGAAGAATACCATGATAAATTGATTCTCTCTTCTTTTGATGTGGCACTCTCGTAAGTATTCATTAATCCTCATGCAGCTCTGAGAAATAGTGCTGGGATCAGGAATCTGGCTTGGTTTCAACTAACAGTGTGTTGGGAGTAACTTTTGCTGTGCTGGGCGTCTTTTTTGGAAGATTAGACAGGGATCATCTAATGAGCTTGCCTGTATGTATGAAAAAGAAACAAAAAAACAGTGCAGTAGTCAGTTTTGGCTGTCTCTCAGTACAGATTCTTGACCCCACTTCTTAGCATGCAGATACCTCTTTGAATAGTCTAATGGCATTATTAAATGGAATGGGTCAATATTAGTCCAGGCAGCAGCTGTACTTTTTGTGATAATCAGATACATTAGTCTTTATTTGCCATAAAACCCTTTCCTTCTTGTGCTGCACCAAGAATACTGACAACAGGATTTTTGCTTTTCATCGTGTTGGTGATAGAATGTTTTTTCCATGCAGGTCAGTCATTCTTGCATTATGCATGTGAAACCAGAGCTTCTAACATAGCGATGCCAAGTACTAGACAAGTACGAAGATTTACTGATTAACTATCTTATTTAAAGCAATGGCAATCTGAGGCTATTTTAAAACAATTTTATTAGGATTCAAAAGAAATGTGTAACCAGATTTTAACTTTGCTCCTTCACATGCTAAGTTTGTTGGAAAACAAGGATTTATCATTTCTGCATCTCTGCATGACAGGAACCTGATTTCAGGTTCCTTAGAGACCAAGAACCAGGAAATTAATGATGAGTATATCATTCCGCATTCTTTATGCTCTGCAATTCTACTTTGGTGGGTGTAAGTCTTACCAGGTATCCCCCCAGTCCCTCTGCAGGCTGCAGTGTCACAGTTATGATCAGTCATGCAAGTTGTACAAAGTTAAGCATCTGCTTAAGTGCTTTGCTGGGTGAGAACTGACACTCAGCAGGATGCAGAGATGAGTCCTAAATGGTTCTAACCTCATTTCCATGTTATCAAGCTTTAGTTGCCTGGTAAATACCTTTTATGTTCTGTCCTACTGCCTGAACTTTGTATATAAATTGAGTTCCAAGGGATATTAAGTCAGTGTCTTAAGTAAGTATGTGATTTTCTGTCATATTCTTTCCCATCAGAAACAATACTATCCCTGTTTAGCTTGGAGTTGAGAGATAGATACTCATTTGGTTTCACTGTACAAAGTGCAGAAGTCAGTTGTTTTATGCAGTTGAGCATGCTTTTGCTTTTAACTCCTTGAGGTGAGGTGGTTGAATTAATTCCAAAAATCTTTGATCATGATGAACAGGAGATACTTTCCACAATTCAACTTATCTGACATTGTGTGCAGAGGAGAACAGATTCTTGGCAAGTAGGGTTAGTCCTTCTTTGAAATAGTCTGGGAAATCTCCAAAGTCTGGTGTGTTTATACTGCACATTTTCCTACTTAGCAACGAGGGTTGAGTTAGAGAATAATGCAGGTATGTTTAGAAGGGGGTTTAGATGGGAGAAAGGAAGGAAAAAAGTAAATTGTAAAGCAAAGAGATCAAGTTCATGCAGATATTTTTCCGATATGGAAGAAATAATGTATTTTCAGTAGTGTCAGAGGATTCTCCCAGAGATGTGACTGGAAAGAAACATTTTTTACGTGAAGTCCTATACGTCTGTGTAGAAAGTACCTTCAATTAAGAAAAAGATATTATATACTTGAATAAGTACTTAGCTCAGGAAATACTACTGCTTGTTAACTGAAAATATGTTACCATTTCAGAGAGAATATTGGTTTAGTTGTCAATATAGAGTCGACACAAAAGAAATCAGTTGTTTTCAGTCAGTGAGCTTATAGTGCTGAATTTGTGCAGGTTTGTGACACAGTCTGTGTATTGAAGGAACTGCTAGAACATCTGTTGAGTTCTAGTAGTTGAGATTAAAATACAGAAGTGTTTGATGGTCTCTGTTAAAGCTGTGGGCAATATGTTCAGTTTTTAGAATAAGTAGATGAGAAAATTTTACAGAAATGTAATTCATGGAAATTCATCTGATTTTAAAGTGAATTTAGAAATGGTAAATTTGGGAAACAGCAGTCACTGTTTCAGCTTGTTTACCCCAAATTTGATTTCATTAGAGAAAGGAGTGCTCATTGCTGTCATTAGAGCACTGCCCCATTCCTACTCTGTATTGGGTTGTTGGGGGTGTTTTTCCATTTGGTACCAGAATTTGTTACTGAAAATGATATTCTCATCTAGAAATACCTCAGCAGACTCAGAGAAAAATCTCAGCTGAAATACTCGATAGGTACCATTAATTCTGTCAGTTCTGGCACATGTGTGTGCATCCCTGTTCAATTCCTGCAGAACAGTCTGCAGTTTTAATATATTTGAAAGTATTTTCCAAACTGTGCATAGAAGAATTGGCCAAAACTTCCTGATAGGTAAAGTGGAGTCAGATTTGTACTTTTGTAATCAACGCATTGGTTCTGATAGCAGCCTGCATGAGAGAATTCCGAGTACTCACTGCAGATACATTTGACGTCACTTTTCCCCCTATATATAGATTTGCAAAGCGCGTCTGTTCCTGCTAGCTACAGACTAGAACTTGGCATGCAGAGGGCTATAATTCATTTCCATTGCAAGAGGAGCCCTTGTGGAAATCCACAGGGTGTTTTGTGCTTTTCTGCTCCATTGCAGCACATGAAGACATAGCTCCATTAGGTGCTTTGGGTGATTCTGAGCAGTTCCTCCCATGTACAAGCAATTTCTAATGCCAGCAATAGATCTTTGTTATTCTGTGCCACTGACTCCTCATAAAGGGCTGGGAGAAGTAGGTGGGAGTCTTGTCTTGGAAGGTTTATTTGAAGAAGTACCTGTCTTTTGGAGTAGGAGCCTGGTGCCATGGGTGCTTTCCAAAGGAGGAATGTTAGTAAGGCCAGGACAACATGCAGAATGTGTTATATTCAAACTCAGAACCTTCAACTGCAGAATGCAAGTTATAGCAGGAGGCTCTGTGTTCTTATAATAAAGCTGATTTTTCATCCTTGCTTAGAAAAGTGATAAAAATAAACTCAGAATTAGACTCCAGGGCCCAAACACTGTTCCTTTTACTTATTTCAAAAACTAAAAGAAGACAAGATTTGCAACATTATGGGAAAACAGATTACTTTTTTTTTTAAAGAATTATGATTAAACATTATCAAAATATCAATAAATACTCATCCCTTTAATGTTTCTAAACAATGCACAAAAGCCAGAAAGATGGGATAGTATTTCTGGTCCTAGCACTGACTGAAGGAGAAAGGATCTCTCAGCAGTAGTGATTCTCTCAGCTCATTCTTTTTCTTACTTTCTTTCTTTATTCATAATTTATAGCCAAGTGCAAGCTTAAAATTATTTTGAACAGGAGGAAATAAATCCTTTACATTCTTTATATTTTCTTTGTCATAACTACCTGAATTACCTGTTCTTTGTTATTCTGTCTACATAATCAGAAAATAACTAACTGTAATGCCTCTCCCCTTGCCCCAACAACCTAAATGCAGTAGCTGCTGAGGTTAAGAATATCTTTCTTACATATTGGGTTTCTCACTGCTGTTATTGAATATCCATTTGGTGTCCTGCTGGTTTGAGGTAGCTGGGGTAGATGAGTTGTTAGTGTAATTCATCACAATTATAATACTGCTATTAAACAGCAAATGTATAGCATCAAATTAACTACTTGGATTTTGGTAGAAAAAAACCCAACATATGTTCTGTTTTCCAGTTATGCAAGCCTTGGGCTTGGGTTTGTTTTGGTTTTTAAGTGGTAGAATTGTCAATTATACTGCTTTAAGGTTTTGAATTGTGTTCTAAAAAGGGAACTATAGAGAACACTGCTCTAAATTAGGGGTTTCCAATTCTTAAGGAAGGCTCTATCCTCTAGCCAGAAATCAGAATCTCTAGAGATGCTTTATGTCTTCCACTAACTTTATTAAAAACCATTCTAAAAGAAATAGCCATTAGAGAGATAGCAAGTTCAACTGTGCACTCCATGTACCATTTCTGAAGGAAATTCCACCTCAAAAACAAACCTGGTTTCGTTCAGGTTCATCCGTGCATGTCTCATGGCAAAGGGGATGATACTATATGTTATTACAGCCAAGGTGGGAACAGAGCTAGAAATCCAGACAGGCAGTTGGTACTGAAAGGTTTACTTCAGTAATCTATTGGAGCACAGAGATGATTATACCTACTAAGACCCCATTGCCGTGATCCACCTCCTGTGCTCTGGAGGCTCTCAGTGGCTGCAGCTTGCTAGCGCAGCGTGAAGTGATGAATTCATGGCTGATTTGGCCATTTGTCCTCTTCTGGACAGGGAATGTTTTAGTGATCTCCCAATTACTAAAAATACAAAGATGCAAGAAATGCATCTTAGCCTTTCAAATTTGCTCCTATTTATTCACTGCATAGAGTGAAAAAATGAATACATATGTTGGAACATAATTCTGCTGCTTTATCGTGCCTGTCAGTGTCAGCTGTATCTCTGGAAGAAGCCAGAAGAGCAGGACTTAACTGATGCCAGACTTTTTTGTAGACTCTAATGATACATTTCTTATTGGAATGTGTCAGCAATCCTGTGAAGGTGGTTTAACTATTAAATTTCTTTAGCTTTATTTACTGCACGTTATACATAACTATACAAAGAGAATGCCCTCCCTCCTGACTGTCACATTTATAAAACTCAAGCAGTCTTTTCTATAAGATAAATTCCTATGTCACTGTGAATGTTTCCTAAGGGTCCCACCAAGAAATTCTGAATACATTTGAAATTGTTTGCTGGTGATTCAAAACCCCAAATTTTGTGTGCTCCAGTTTGTGTTCTGCCATTGGTATTTCATAGGCACATTCAAATGGTGTATTTTCAGTTTTAAAAACTAAGAACCCACATAAGGACTTTGGAATGCTGAGGTGCTCTATAGCTAAAATAGGAAATTGGATGCACTTGGCAAATATTTCTTCAGGATAAATCTGACTATAAAACAATTGCATGGCACTTGTATTTAGTGTATTTGCTAAGTAATACAACTGGGTGAGGAAAAACCATTTATGATTTACATTTTTATTCATATTCATTGGCACAATTATTTATATTTTGTCTTAATTTGCTAGGATAGTGAATTTAATTCTGGACTACATTAAGATAGCCATGCTGTATACTGGGGTGTGCCAAACTTACACCTGCGGTTCTTTTGAGTCCCAGTTTTCTGAAATCTCATTTCAGGAATATGATTCAAATACTAATTTCCACTGGATTCTTTTTTTGAGTTTCACCCTCCCAACTCCTGCAATTTGCTCAAAATCATGTGCTGATACTTAGTATTTTACATGTTCCAACATGGAGCTTGACCAGTCCATGAGTGTGTCCAGCTAAGTCGTCCTAAGTACATGTATAATAACAATGGTCTCTGACCATAAAGAAGTATCTGTAACATGCTCATTGCTTTTGTCTGCCCTTTTTATGTAAATTCCCATTTTCGTGTTCTGTCTTGGGCAAAGGTTGTTTACTGTCTGTTGTCTGTTGAAATTTTTCATCATATAGGCAAAATGCAGGATGGGAATATGGAGAACAGCCAGAACAAAGGTAATCTTCTTTTGTATTAAGGAGGTTGTGGATTTTCTTTTTAGCATGTAGTTAAATTCTGTTAAAAATTAACATGAAAGTGTGTGATTTGTGCCTGTGTGTAAAAGTGGCCCTGTTGTTCAAACAGAATGTTAAAACCCGCCCCAACCAACCAAACCTGCCAAAGAAACCTTCCAAGGTGTTTGTAACTTAGAGATATTTAGGATAGGAGAAAAGCAGTATTTCTAATAAACTAATAAAATTATACTTTCATGTCACAAAGCTCATTTTAAATCCATTTTCTTGTGCAAGTTGTGTATGCTACGTATTGTTAGTGGATTTCCAGTCCTGTTTTTGATATGTCTCATCACCCTTGGTGTTTAATGGCATTGTATGGACACATTTTCTTTTGCAGGGAGAAGGTAAAGCAGTAACAAAAGGAAACCTAAAAGCCAAGAGGTTATTCAGCAATGTAAGAGTATAGTATAAGGATAAATAATAGGAAGATTAAGAGTCTTGGGGATTCCTTACTTAATGTTCAGTCTCAGGAAGGAATTGAAATAAATATTTTGCTTTCTCTGAAGCAGAGTCATGATTGCCTTTCTATTGTATAAGACGCAGTTATCACAGTTTCTTTGGGTTATGCCAAAGAAGTCCACTATAGCTTTCTCTTCTCAGATAGTGCTGAAGATTGCTGAGGTGATAGGACAGAAACTAAGCAGATAAAGTCATTGGTTAATGGTACAAAACTATTAAATAAAATGGTATTAAACGAGTAAGATTTAAGGTTAGGTAGTCGAATTAGATTTCCGGATCAAATAAGCACAGTTTTGTGCAAGCTATTCACGAATGTCAAAGCAAAGCTGTTTCATCTCATTCTATTTAATTTACTTATGTCTGTGTTTGATACAAACCAGATACATACACATATATAAACTGCAATGTCATTGCTTTTAAAAAACATGTCTCTTTGATACTAAAATAAAGTTTCCTTATATGAGCATTAGCGTCCTTTCAAGAACGGATGGTTTGGCCTTTAAATTGTGTACTTTTTTATGAGAGAATGATGATGGTGTTATCATCGGGTAGTTCAGTTACTTGAATACCAAATGCTGAGGAAACTTTTAACGTCTGGTTTTACCTAGAATAGCAGTTGACAAAATGTGATCTCTGAGTCTGCAGTGCCCATGCAGTCAAGAGATGAGGCCCATAGATCATCTGTGGAACTACATTATCTTTAAAACGTTTTCATTAAAGGTGTGACTGTAAGGGTGCATTGAAATCTATGAGACGGCAACATTTAAAGAAACACACTGCCTATTTGCCAAAGCATTTGAGATCTGTTCTAGGAAAACCTGCAGTACTAATGTACTGTTACTTGCCAAGTAATCTGCAAGACATTAAGTGATATATATGTGTATAACACAGAATGTCATCGGTGGTTTCAAAAGATCAACCAATAAATAAAACCCAGTGACTTTCATGGTGCTTGACAAAGAGTGCAGCACTGATCTCCATGTTTATGGGGTGCACATTGGTGAACCTGTACATTTGTGCTGTGCAGAACCTCCCTGGGTATCACAAGGCTGTCTGACTGCCATGGGAGTGAAGTGTAATCCTGTGCATAGAAATAGTCATTTGTGTTGCAGTCAGCCCCTTCAATGACTGTTGTTCGTTGAATTCAGTATCAACACTACAATAAAAGGAATGAATAGTTTTGGAGTAACTGTTTTGTTCTCCGTTATTAGCCAAGCAGCAGGATGGGGCTGCTGCCATGGAGATGCAGCCGCTGAAGAGTGCAGAAGGGGGAGAGGGAGATGACAAAGACAAGAAGAAATCCAACATGCACAAGAAGGAAAAATCTGTTCTTCAGGGAAAGCTGACCAAGCTCGCGGTCCAGATAGGCAAAGCAGGTATGACCGGATAACTGACTGAGGAAGCAGTATGTTATACTGGCAACAAAGGGGTTCAAAGCCAGATATTCTTAAAACAGGACAGGCCTCTTACTGCAATATTTAGAAATGGGTCATCTTAATGCTTTTCTAAAGATAGTTATGTGGTATTGAAGACCTTTTACTCTCTAAAACTTAGCTTTGACTGTTAAAGAAATGGAAGCTTTAGGCAACGTGGATTGTAACGAATATTTAAATCAAAATGAATTGTAGCTTTTGTCATAGTTAATATTCCCAAATACAGTAATTACAAATTTAATTTCCTCTCCACTTAGAACTCCTGAGCACACAGTTTCAGAATCTCTAATATCATCTCAAAATACCACTCACACAGCATTTCCTCTTACTGATTCAGAAAGCATTCTGTTTTCTCTTAATATCCATGCTCCTGCCTTTTACCCAAACATGACACGTCCAGTACCACCTGGTCCCTACTGTTGTAAGCAGCACTTCTCTAACATGTAGGTAGAAAGTGCAACTCTTTCATAATGGCATAATGCTCATTAGGTTCATTTTTCTAGTGGTGTTAAAGAGAACTTAATCTCTATCCAGTTCCTTTGAGGATGCCCTACACCAGATTCCTAACTTTGCATCTGTTCTCCTTTATTCTTCTTTACCTGTCTGATTTTACCCCTGATATTCCTTCTCATTCCTTTCTAAGTACATTACTCTTAGTTGATCATGTAACACATGATGCCACTTCTATCTCCACCTGAACAGCTCGTGGCTCAGAATCTGTGGGTATCATCTCTTTCATATCCAGTTTCATGCTTTGGCCAGTTTCATATTCCTCAGTCTTCTCTGCTTTGTTGCTAATTGTACAACAGTTGCATTGATATAAAACCACTTCATTTCTCATGATCATTAATATCTTAAATACCTTTCTACATTGCCTTCTGTTTAATGCTGTCTTTGGTACTTTGGCAGAGATGTGACTCACTTTTAAAGTGATATAGGGATTTTGAAACAAAATGTGGCAAGTAATAGGAATTCAGTTAATTAACCATTGCCTCATTTGATTTTTCTTTGTCATCGGGCAATCTGTGGGGATGTATTGCGTTGTCATGAGTATTTGCCTTTCCAATATTTTAATGGTTTTTCTTTATCCTCTGGCATATACCAGTCTCCCTGGCTCATCCATTTCCTGTCAACCTTAGCATGCTTCAGCTTACCCAGTCAAGACATGAAATTCACAGCATTCTACTTCTATCATATGATCTCATTAGAGAGAAATTATTACATGCTGAAATGCAGGCTTAATGGCTGCATAGAAACCTGCCGAAGAGCAGCAATCATAGAAGGCAAATTAGATGTTCCAATGGAGTTTATATTTGTATGCTCAAATCCAGGCGCAGAACTGCAGAGGGGGAGTGCTTGCTTAGCAAGATCTGTGTCGCTGGGAGAGCATATTAAGTCCCTGAGAACTTTCATGAATTGATGTCTCTTGTACTCTATTGTCAGTACTAGACCTCTTGAGCCTCTCTTCATAAAAACACGTGTGGTTTACAAATGGCCCTTTGAAAAGGGAAACCTTGGACACATTGGTATTTATCATATTTTCCAGAAAAGCACGGAAAACCTGCTCTGTGGATGATCCTGCAGCATTGCGTTGTTGTAGTCAGCCAGGCACATCAATAAGGCTTTCCAAAAGTATCTTATACAGCAACATAAAACTACAGGAGATTCCTTTTCTCAAGCCTCTTAAGTTAAGCTTTTTTAAAAGAAAGATGAGTGTTTGAGTATGGATAGACTAATTTGTGAAAGGTGGAGGGTAAAAGGACAGCTGAATGTTGTACCAGTCAAAGTAATGCACTAAAGGGGAAAAGCTTCAGTAACAGCAAGCTCCTGTGGAGCCAGACTGACTGTGAAGCTTTAGTGGCAGCAGTAAGATGGTGCTTCACCATTAACATGGTATGACTCAGCTGTTCTGTAGAGTTCAGCATTTCCCATTCACTGAAACATAGGGCTGTTGTAAATGCATTATAATCATGTTTTTTCTGCATTATTATTACTGCATTATTATTATTATCATTATTATTGGTACTGGTGAAAAGTGTTATGTAGAATAGGAAAATTTTAATGTAGCTTTCTAATTGCACATGGTTTTAATTGTGTTTTGGTGTGTAGTAATTGATTACTTCTCTTTTCAGGTTTGGTGATGTCTGCCATCACTGTAATAATTTTGGTACTGTATTTTGCCATTGACACATTTGTGATCAACAAGAAGCAGTGGTTACCTGAGTGCACTCCTGTCTATGTTCAGTATTTTGTTAAATTCTTCATTATTGGGGTTACTGTACTTGTGGTTGCTGTTCCTGAGGGACTTCCACTTGCTGTCACTATTTCTCTGGCTTACTCTGTAAAGGTAAGAGACATTAATAATAATCATGGGGGAAAATACTGTTCAGTTGAGTTTACTAGTGAGTCATCAGGTTTTATTAGGTGTGATGAAAAGTGGCCTGTAAATAAATGTGCTCAAAATATTAATGAGTGAAATTCCTTTGAAGTGGCACTTTGCTTTGTATTCAAAGTATTTGTCAAAACTGCAAATGCATATGTATTCTAATACATGCCTTAAAAACTACCCAGTGCAGCAGAAACACCTGCTTAGTTTGCAAGGGCACCAGGAATTTATTGAGCGGAATTTACTATGAGATTTTGACACAAAATAACTTTGCCTTCACGTTTTGCTTGTGCAATAGTACAGAATTTTTACAAGGATTTGAAGCCTTCGGGGGCACTTTTCAAAGAAACAAGAGTTTCGCTGCAGCTTTCACGTCCTTTTCTCAAGTGCAGTTGCAGTTCTTTGTAGCCAGGGTAAATGATTCTAGAGGAAATGTAAGAAGATTAAAATCCTGGTCTTGTTCATCACTCTTATGTTAGGAGTTTTCTCAGATTGTTTTAGCAGCTTGGTCAGATTTGGGGAATCTCAGATGAAGATTTTGTGAAGTTTATTTAGTATGTAGCTAAATTAACGCCTGAAGGAATAGCTCCATTTTTATGTAGCCAAACATTATCATCATATCAAATACTTTCCCAGTCTCCTTGTATGCTTCCTACAACACGTGCAGCACACAGGTGAGTATCTATATGTGCGGTGTCCAACTGCCATACAGCTGTGTGTGCAAGGGGTGGTACTGCATCCTCTGAGGATAAGAAACTGTCTGACAGTAATGTGAGGTGATGGAGCACAGGATGGTTATAATGCTGAGAAGAGAGAGGCAATGGCTGTGCATTTCTAGGTGCACTGTGGAAGGGAGAACTCTACCATGGGTTTTTTTTGTAGTGTGGGTTTTTTTGGTGGTGGTGGTTATGTGTTGTTAGTTTATTTCTTTCCCCAAATGTGTGGTCCCTCAGTGTGCTGCATGGTCTCATCCTGGCACTGGGAACAGTGTTAGAAAACATCTAATATTTGCTGTAATGATACTGTTTAAAAAATTCTTGCAGTCTTCACTTTCTTTAGTTAATCTCTGCTGTTCTAGCTATTCCTTAAAATGTATGTATATTGCAAAAAAGGATTTAGACTGTGTTTTCTCATGAAAGCAAAATGATTGCAGGGCTAGTCAGTGCTGTTTGTCTGTGACTAAGCATTGGGTTATCATCCCCAATCAAAGTTCTAGTTTAGTGAGTGCTGCGTACTCATGGACAAGACTAAATATGTGATGCATTTTGCTCTTCATAATTGATGTTAAAAATCTGTCAAAGCAGATCTTGACAGCTCTTTATTTTGCTTTTCCTCAGAAAATGATGAGGGATAACAATCTGGTCCGCCACTTAGATGCTTGTGAAACTATGGGTAATGCTACAGCCATCTGCTCTGACAAAACAGGAACGCTGACAACCAACCGGATGACAGTGGTCCAAGCCTACGTTGGGGATGTCCACTACAAAGAGATCCCTGACCCAGACTCCATACCTGCCAAAACCCTTGAACTGCTGGTTAATGCAATTGCTATCAACAGTGCTTACACTACAAAGATCCTGGTACGTGGGCTTTCTCTGTCAATAGAATGAAACCTAGAAGGAGTTGTAATGTTTTAAGCAATGTTAATTCCTTAACATGCTGTTGTCGATTATAGAGCGTTAAATTCCACTGAGGTCCTCAAAATGAGAACAGGTGCTGTTCTATAAAACTAGATATTTGTATCTTTCAAGTATAGGGATGTGCTTACAAGTGCAAGACCATGCTACATTTAAAGCTCTCCTGCTGTTAGATTGGTATGGCCCAGTTTTAGTGCACTTAAATTTAAAAGCAGAACAAGTTGTCACTGAGACTTCATATGTGCACAGTTATTTCTGTGTGTCTAAGGACTTTCAATTCCCAAATAGGATAAATTGAATTGGTTAAATCAATGAGTTTCATGATCTTTATTAATTCTATTTTGAAGTGAATTATATCCAGAAGTCTGTAGAGGAAGGCAAAATGGAAATATCCTGCTTGCTTACAGCATTAGGTTCTTCTGTGAGAAGCTAATTAAAAGGCTGAAAACTTTTGCAATTCCAATGGATTTGTTCCTTTAAAGGTCAAGCTTAATCTTAGTATTGCAGAACAAATTAATATTTTTTAGTTTATGGGTTTATGTGCTGTCCTTTTCATAGCTCTGTGCTGCGCTGTTTAATGTAGTCTTGCCTGTACTTCATGTTTCTTTTAAGAGTATTCTTTTCAAATGCAACCACAGAAAATAGGATATAAATACAGAAATGCTACTGAGAGCTGGAGCATGTATTTCCTTGAACTCTTGCAGTGTAAACGTCTGGATATTAGTAGCAATCAATACTTGGAAGAAGGATGTTTAGAGGAACCTGACGCAGATACACCAAGTGTGTTTGTAGTAAACGGGTTTTGGAATGAAGGCTCCTGAGGGCTGTGTAGCCAGGGTTAGTGTCTGACGTCAAGGCACAGCTGAGGCACCCTTCAGACAGTCATCTCTGCTGTACTGCGCTCGCTCTTCTGTTCTCACTGAAATCTCTCTGGAAAGGGAAATGTGGGGAGAACCAGCCCCTGAGGCAGCTGGAGCTGCTTCTGACAGCACGAGTGGACAGGGAATCACACAGACCCTCCGTCTGCTCACAAAGATACCATTGGTAGCCACCTTCTAGCTGAAACCAGCCAGCACTGTGAGTGCATCTCTCTACAGCTGAGCTGTAGAGACAAATAGCTCTGGTCAGCTGAGGCTGGATCTTATTCTATCCTTTTCCTGTGTGCTGACTAGGTCAAAATCGACCATGACAGCTAAAATGCAAGATGGGCCTTCCACTCTCAGGTGGTTCAGTATATATGCTGTTTAATAGTGGATATTTTATGGCAGTGGCTTTTTTGGAATCTCATTTGCAGGTCTGTAAATTAGCAAGAGTATTTTACTATTGTTGGGTAAATGATGATTTCATAAATCAGTGTTACATTTGATTGTTAGGGAGAGGAACATCTTATTTAAATACATCTTATTTTAGTATTGTTACAGCCTAAGTAATATTAGATACTTCCTTCTGTAGAAAGAGAGACAGAATCAAACTCATCCTCTGTGCAACTGTGGTTAAGACAATATAATAGGGATAAACTGGGATGAAGGCTAGGAGAAAGCTATATAATTGTGTTTGTGTAACTGCTACAGAGGTGATGTTGCTGCCACTGTGACATTTGACTTTGGGAGGGCTTTGAGAGTATATTACTAATGTTGGCAGTTTTCCTCATTCCAAAGAAGCAAGGCAGAAGGCAGCAGGTTGGGTGGCAGTGAAGAAGGTGTGACTGGCAGAGCAAGACTCCATGTCAGCTCTGCTTCATTTGTTTTACATTTAACTGTTCATTCTGAATGCCTGAGATCAAACACAGTAACCAGTGTTTCTGTTCAACATCCTTTCCACTGCCCTCTCTGAATGTCAGACTAGGTTTAGGTTTCTGAGCAGCATCAGACTTCCCAGAATGATGCACCTGTAGTATTAAATATAATGTTCTTTCTCTTGTGATAATAGTTCCATTTGACTAAAAAAGTTCTGGTCAGTAATAGTTCTAAAATTTCACTTCTATCTCAGTATAGTTTTGACTTTTTTTTAACTCTGGCTTGACTTCATTGCTTCTTGTTGAAATGAGTTACGTGTGTCTGTTAGAAAGAGTCAGTATTTCACCATTTCAGTTCTTTTTTAGCTTTGCACAGAGTCTGATTCTCTGTCAGACTGATAAATGGGTGAAATCCCCTGGAAATCACCTTTGTGCTGGATACGTAGCAGATGACTGCTTGAACTCCTCTATTTAAAATTAATGGCAACTTTTAGCTATAATTCTGTCATAAACTCAAGCCTTGCAGTACAGATGCCGCAAGAATAGCAGTTCCAAATATCAGAGGAGTTCATTTGTTCATTGTTTATAACAAGCTTAAGCTAAAGTTTAAGATACAAGGTATTGTTCCATAGCCCCTTTTAAATCATAGATACAATTACAAATACCTAAGGGAGTTGTTTCTAGGATAAAGCATACAGAATGATTTTTCTAGCTGCTGATACTGAACGCATCCTTGTGCACTCAGAGTATATTTAATCATACTGTGAACATCAGCTCAAACCCAAAGGGTGCATGTGTTATAAGACTGAATTTTGCACATGCTATTTTTAGTTTTCTAGTTCTGTGTATGCTGTAAATTGCGCTTTGTATGAACTTCTGTTCAGAGTGGTCACATATGGGACCATAAAATTAGTCAAGATGCTCTGCTGAATGATGAATACTCCCTCTTGTATTGTTTTTTGATTAAGGGGCAATTGAACCACTGATAAAAATATAAAAAGAAAATAATATCCCTGCTTGGGATAAAAGATTTGAATTTCCCTGAGAAATTAAATACAAATTAGTCCAACTGAACAATAGCATCATTAAATATGGTTCTTTTTAATGCTTTCCAAGGATCAAGTTACTGACTGAGCTGCTTTTGCATTCCATTAGCTGCAGAGCCACTTTAATGCTGGTTTTATGCTGGTTTTGTGAAGCTGTTCTCCAGAAAACCTTTCTTTTCCAACAGTCATATTTTCAATAGCTTTCCCCCACAGAAATAAAGATTAGACATTTTTGCATGTGAGCTGTGATGAGCACTGTAAAGTATCTCTTACTCTGAAAACAGAATTTGCATTTTGGGAGTATTTTCCTTGCACTTGGAGCAGAAGCACATTGGTCTTGAATATCGTGGAGTGGTAATGAAATAGAGACTCCAGTACCACTATTAGTGATTTGAACTCCTCCTTTGTGCTCTTGCTTGCAAAAATTCAGTTTTAATAAGGAGAGTATTTCTTCTGATTTCCTGAAAGCTGTCAGAAGGCACAGATGATACAATTGTGGATGGGTATAATGAGTTCTTATTAAGAAGAGATTGCAGTTAGTATTTAATAGAGTGGAAAACACCCAGCTGAATCTGTTATTATTAGGATCTAACACAGGCATTTCTGCTGGTACTAGATAGGCGCCTGGGGAGCAAAAAAGCTACTTATGCCTGTATTAGGTGCATGTCTGGAGCTGCAGGACTGTTCTCAGTTCTAGTGACCATTTACTGTATTTGCATAGTGTGTGGTACAATGCAGCAGCATCCTTCAACTGAGGATCTCAAAGGAAAAAAGGCAGAGATGCCACAGGCAAGTCTGCATGTTTGTAAATATTAATCAAGTAATGAATGTGACCTTGTAAAACTTTGGAACAAAAAGGCCTTTATTAAATAAAACCAAAAGGGGTGAAGGAAGCCAAAACAGAGAAAGCAATGTTTCCTGTGTATCATCTGGCTGAAGAACACCTGCTGGTGATATCATAACACCTGTCTAAGACACAGTGAAGTTGTCAAAGTTGCTACCAGCACCCAAATTCCAACCGTGTTCCTCCTGCAGCCCTAGATGAGTCTCCACATTCTGCTCAGACCCACCACTCCTCACAAGGCAACAGGGAGGGCCCTGAGGGCCCAAGATAACTTCATCACAACAGAGCAGGGATTCTCCACAGGCTTCCCTGAGAGGAGTCCTCCGTAGGGGAGAGCAATGGTCATCCTTCCTGGGAGATGGTGCTGAGAAAACGGGCTGGCTCAGGGCATCGGCGTGGAGTAGAAAGATGGAGCTTTTGGGATTTACAAGGAAAGCAGGGATGCTGTGAATTCACCTTTTCCTTGAATAGATAATGAGTGATCTTATTAAAATAAGTGGAACAAAATTTCTAATTTTATTCTGAAAGAGGTTCAAGAGATTTTGGCACAGACTTTTATTGCTAAGAATAAGGAGCCCTTTTGACTGATGCAGGAGACTGGAGTGAATGCACTTCATGTCTTCTTGGGGAGAAGGGGTGGAGGGAGGCTGGCAGGGCAGAGAGGTAACCCAGCATACAGGGAAACCAGAACAAATTACTGAAGTGAAATGGTAAAAGTAATGGAAAATAAGATTTTAATACAGCTGTGCAAGAATAGGTGGAAATGTGTTGTGGGTATTGAGAACATGGACATAGGAGCCAGGTGAAGGGTTCTTTTTATTTGTGAGGAATGTATTTGCTTCCAAATGTAGTACAGCTGTCTGGGTTGTGGGAATACATAATCTTCCTGGCTGAACAACCCTCAAAAAGTCATGCAAAACGCTAACACTTCGCTTACTGATTTTTATTTAAGTCAAATGTAGACTGGATTTCATTTATCAAATACTTGAATTCATCTTGTCTCCTGTTTCTAATTAGATGAAAAAACTGTGTCAAAAGTAATATATATATATGCACACATATACTATTTAGCCAACAAATTCCCTTTGCCTTTTATAATTTCATCACTTCCAATGTAGTAAGACCTTCTTGAAAAGAAACTTTAATGTTGTTTTGAGGAATATGGATTTTTGGAAGCCTCCAACTGGCTCATTTAAAAACTTGAGTAGAAGAAGGTTGGTTTATGGATTTTTGTATACATTTCCCCACATTACTGTATAAAGTTATCAGTGATGAAAACAAGGATTGAAATGTCATATTTTTTAACAGTAGTTGCTTGCAGCTCTCTAATTGTTGTCTGACAGAGCACTGACCTTTGCTTTTATCTGTCTATATGCATATATTATGTGTCTGTTTATTTATATGGCATCTTGTTTTCAAAATGGAATGGACTAAGGAGACCCTAACTGCTTAGGAAAGATTGCTTGTTTCATTTCTACACAAAGCTCCAAGCCCAATAGATCAGATTATGCTGTACCTATCAACGGAAAATCATGAGGATTTATATTTCCCGAGGCAACAGCAAAAAGAGCCTGTGCTTTATTGTATCTGTCTGCCAAAAGCAGTCATGCTGAACAAAGCTGCTATTGGATGTCACTTGAATCCTCATTTTATTCAGAGGAGAACCATGAGAAGGTAGCTTTTATCCTCCAAATGACATTTTCAGTTATTTTGGTATTTGAAATTGGAAAGGTATTTTTACTCTCGGGTACAGTTTTCTTAAAACCTCTTCTCAAGCTCTTTGTTTCTTGTGTTAAAAGACAGAATTACCATTTGTTATTACTGCACATGAAGGTTCAGGTCACCTCTTATTTGGTCCAGATGAGTTCACCCATTGCTGCTAACAATGTTCTGTGCTTTAAAAAACTCCAGCAAACCCCAACAAAAACACATACACAAGAAATGAGGCCAGAAATGGGGACAGAGCTGTAAAAAAAAAGAAGGATAGACTGAGGAAAGCTTTATTTTATGCTAATGTTAAATGACAACCCAAGTAAATGGCCTGGCCTAAATTCTGGTTTATTCCCTGCACAGTTCCTTACCATTAACACCAAAGTGCAAATATATCTGGCAGCTCCAGTTGTTGGTTTGAAGTCTGTGAAGAAGATCAGTCATTTATGACGTAGTCAAGTTGTCAGTCAGGGCTGGCCTGCCTATGAGAAAGCAGGTCAGCTTGGGGGAAGAAGAGACAGTGGGAGAAGGGACAGAGCTCCAGAAAACAGAATGCTGCAGTGAGGGCTTGGCGAAGGAAAAACTGGAGCATGAGGAGGAAAGGCGATTGGAAGTTGGCAGCAGCAGCTTGCCCATGTTCTCAGCCGTGCTCTCCCCCTTTGCAGCCATGCAGCTTTCCTTATTTCTCTGCATTGCCTTTCCCCCATAATGTTACAAGCTTTGTTCCCAGGGAGGTTTGCAACAGTAGTTTTGGGTTTGAGTGATTTTTGGCAGCAACCTGAGCAGAGCCCATCCTTTGTAATGGTTTTCCTACCTCAGCTTGCTTTCTTCAGGCAATGCTCCAGAATATATTCTGCCTTTTGATGATGTGTCAAGATTTCAGTAATTTGCATTCTAAGGTTGGGAAGGATGGAGGAAGGAGTGCTGTTTGACAGACATTTAATGTAAGGATAGAACTGTGCAAGGTTTTACCCTTACATAATAATACTGGAAACCAGTAAGCAGTGCGAAACAGATCTGGGATGGATTTTTGCAACTTAGCCGTGTAATGAATGACACTGGCCTAGCTTGTTGTCAAATGTCATCTGACTCTGGATGAGGGAGGCAGGAGGAAGGAGTAACTGGCTTGAATCATCTTCCTGCACTGGCGCAGTGGAATACATATGGAATGGCAAAATCCTCTCCTTCTAGTGTCTTTAAAGCCATCCAGAAAATGTCACACAAATGTACTGAGAAGAGAATCCTCAGCTGGCAGATTGATGAACTAGTGCAGGAATTCAAAGGTACCCATTTTCTCACTGTCTGAAAAAGAACAAGTGGATTGATACGAGCTCCTGATGCTCTGCTCCAGGTTCTCCAGTTTGTATTCTGCAGTCTTAGGGGTACAGTGAGTTACTAAAGGAGAAGCATAGAGGAAAGCCTACTTTGCAGAAAGTCGTGTAGGAGATCAGTGCAGGATTTCATGGTAGCATCTTCCAGCTCAGTAGGGTTGGATTTAAGGCACATTAGTTTGGTAGTAGAAACATGAAAATTGTACATGCTCTTGGTTTTGAAACGCTCAAAGGATGGCATTAATAACTGTGGGGAGTATTTCTGAATCTCCAGCGAAATGGTGCATTTGGACCATTTAAAATTAAAGTATTATTTTATTTGATTGAACTTTGAACTGCTTTCTAAAAAAAACCTATTTTTTTTGTTTACAAAATATGCTAAAAAGCTTATTGATATTCTTCTAAATTGATATTTTTCTCTCACTTCCCATATTTTGTTCCCAGTGTTACGCAGCTGTATAATGTAGGTAGGCATTAGAGATGGGGACAGACGATGCAGGCCAAAGTCTCTTTCTATACATAAGCAAGAAAACCATCACCAAAAAAATACCCAACCGTATTTTCTTTACAACTTTTTGTTTGGTAAGCAGTTCCTCAGATTAAGCAAAGCAAAAAAACCTGACCCCAAGCTTACAGTGTGCATAGTATTTACTATGTAAATAATACTTAGTAGACGTAGTAGGTCATGTAGTTAGTTATCTCTGCTTCTAGGAGTGGTAATTACAGAGAATAATGATCTTCACACATCGTTTGCCATTGAAGTCTTATATAATAAAAGGTATCAAGGTAACTTTTCTCCCTAAATTAGTTACTGAGTTAATAATTGAAATAACTGTAGTTAGAAAAGACTGCTTCAACTTGTGGCACATTGGGGCTTGATGTTATCCCAGTTGTGTGCTTTCTTCTGTCAGGGTGCAGGGGCTTTGTCTCACTACCAAAAAGCTTTTTGAGAGTTTAAAGTGAGGGGTAGAATGGAATCAGCTGCCTAGAAGGCTTTTGGCAGCTGGCTGTGGGCTGGGTTTCCCTAAGCAGAGAGGGAAAAGGGAGCAGAGATCAGAGCAGGGCCATCCTGTACGTTGCTGTTGACATAGCTGAGCTCTCTGGAAGGTTATGTATTTTCAGGAGTGGCCAGGTTGTCAGAAGCAAGGGAGGTTTTCCTTTCTACAGTGGCAGAAATGTTATAGCTTGAGAAGGTGAAAGAGAGGTGCTCAGAGCTTGTTCTTTCACTGAGGTTCTCATTATACAGTAAACTGTAATTGTAAATGAGCTTGGCAATAGGAATGCAGCTCCTGACATCTCTTATCCTTTGTTTCTAGTCTCCTGTACTGTCGAAGGGGCGACCGTCCTGCCCCAGCCATAAATGAACATGGGAAGAGAAGATGGATAACTAAGATAATCCTGCACTGTACAGTTGCAGAATGAGCTAGGCTGGAAGGGACCTTAAAGATCATCCAGTGATGTAGCATGACAAATTATTCCCATATTAGCTCAAATTTTATGATCAAGTTCAGTTATATTTCTGTTTTCTTTCATCATATGACAGAAAAGAAGGCATTAAAAACCTCCTTAGTGCTGGTCATCTTTACAGCTTGGTAATTGCAGATTCCATTTATTCCTTTTGGAATAAATAACCGCTGCAAGATAATAAACAGGAATGACAGTCGCTTGGAAGCTTTTTGTTATTATAATATTATTTAACACATTAGCTGTTTTTTTTTTGTTTGCTTGTATGAAAATGAGTAAATGAGCTTTTTAACTTGCTATGGTTTTCCTCTTTTCATGTGTAGAATTCTTATGTTATTTGTCTTACTTTCATGTTCTTACTTTCTATTCACCTCGTACTGGCATAAGATGATTCACTTTCAGAAATAAGTGCCAGCTATTGCCAAATATGCCTGTGGGTGAACACAGGCTTTAAAAGTCAGCACTTCCTGCAAGCTATTCCAAAGGGCTTTCATGTAGATATATGAATATTGCTTATTGTTGGATCATTTTTAGGACCATTGTGGTTTGCTGTATTGTGGTGGGGATTTTGAGTTTGTTTTGGAGAGCTTTTTTGGTGTGTTGTTTTTTTAATTACGTATCATAGAATCATACAATAGTTAGGGTTGGAAAGGACCTTAAGATCATTCAGTTCCAGCCCCCTGCCAGGGGCAGGGACACCTCCCACTAAACCATGCCACCCAAGGCTATGTCCAATATGTTGGCACAGTGATTTCAGTACTTACTTCTTTCATGCCTCTGAAACCTTACTGAGATAAAGCCATCCCACTTTGGACCTGATTGATATGCTGGTTAGAATTTAGTGCTAACACTTCGGAGGGGGTATCACCAGGGAGCATGTTTTCCTGATGGGAGCTTTTGTTTTTATCTGAGTGGGTGTAAACCACTTACTTCAGACACATCTGTTTTAATGTAGGTTTTCTTTGTGCTGTCATCAGGCACAGGAAGATAATTTCAAATGTGATAATTTAATACCAATTTTGTAGGAAATGGTAATGGTTTTAAAACCAAAGAAACACAAACAGACGTATTAGAAAACAATAGAGTGGCTGAATAATCTCATAGTGAAATATGACATTAATTTCTTTCAAATATGTTGCATAAATGTATAGTGTCTGTTCATCCTATGTAGGCTTTTAGTAAGTTTTCTTTTTACTCTCAGAATGCCAGTATGGTTTATTCTTTAAGAAAGGACTGAACATCCACCCAAAACCTGATGCAATGCCTGAAGTACCACAGATAAGCAATAAAGTAGGTGACAGAGGACATCTAATTTTAGAGCAACAAATGTACAGGAGTTACTTTACAGTCTTGAAAAAGACAATCAGCTTGGCATTGCTCCTCTTTATGAATGAGATTTCACTTAAGAAGACTTACTTTATTTGCTAAATATCTAGTCCTAGAAAGCTGGTATTACATCTATGGTCAGTAAGAACTTCTGCTTCTAATTGTAGTTCTCCTTTCTTCTCCAGGTTGACCTCACTACTAGTTTTTCTTTCATGCTTCCAGTTTTCTCATATGTGAAGCTCTTGGCCCCTCTGGATTCCATTCAATCCTATAGCTGTGTTATTTATAAGTCAGTGGGACAAGGCCTTTCTGCTTTTAGAGATGGTGCTGGATAAGCTGGAGAAATCTCTAGAATCTAAAGATTAAGATCTAGAATTCTTCTAGAATCTTTAGGAGGCTGAAGAACTGTAACCATAGATTCTGAGGAAACGGCAAGGGGCATGGACTTCTCAAAAGTATGGGACTTTGATGGATCTGAGTTCTCATATGATTTTGATGGACGGTAAAATCCTTTTCCTACCTGAAATCTAGCAGAGGAAATGGAAAGTTTTGAAAAGCAAAGTTGCTAGAGTATTTTAACATAGTCAGAACCGTACTGTTGTGTAGCGGCACTGAAGGAATGACAGACCTGCTTTGGCAGATACCTTGCATGGAAAAAATAACTTCTGGAAGGAAGTTTTAACAATTTAGGACAACTTTAAGAAGTACAACTACAAACCTGTCGCATGTGTAAGCACAAACACCCAGCAAAAGAGTATGGCTTGCTACTGGCAAGCCCTCATAGAGACATGGGGATGTCTCATCCATCTGACATTATGAATGAGTGTTGGGCAGTTGATGGAGCTCATTGTTTGTAATACTGGATGATAATACTGTGCTTAAAAGGTTCCACTGTGTATTTCTTATACCTTTTTCTTTTTTTGGCATTTCCACTTTATTCAAGTGACCAGAGAATTAAGCTACCTTCCACTTCCCTCACTCCAAAGCAGAGGGGTTGGCAGGTCAGTGCTGGCTTGGTAGGGGTGATGTATTTGGAAACAGTGAGAGACAAGTCTTTTGGGGAGAATTTTCCTGTAAAGGGCAGGATGTTCAACCTCTCCATCATTCCTGTCCTATCTCCTTGTAATGAATAATCAGATTGAACTTGGCTGCAGTCTCACAGGCTGCAGTTCTGCCCAGCAAACACATCATTCTTAGTATTCTGACAAGGAGAGGGATAGCAAGGGGACTGAATTCATAATGGATCTCAAACATTGCCCCACCAATCATGCAAAAAAAAAAATGCCTCTGAGAAAAGTATTAGGCAAGCGTCACTCTAAGATGTTGTGTACATGTGAGCTCGTGCATTTGTCTCCCCCCAAAACAACCCAAACTACTGAAAATCAATTTAGAAAGACGTTCAGCTAATACGTGCTTGTATGGGCCCAGAGGAGTACATTTTGTATGGAAAGTGAAGTAGCTGCTGTTCATGCTTTTAGACTCATTTAGAAATGGGTGCTTGAAGAACCCTTTTCCTCACCCTGGAAATGAGTAATATTAACAGAAATCTATAATTATGATGGGCTATAATCAGTAGCATCAGTCAAGTGAAAAAACTTCATTTTACGTTTCATGTGGCTAGATTTGCTTTGCCCTTGCTAAATTTAGCACTTTAAACTGTATAAGTGGTTTGAAATTGTGCTGCAACCAGAAACACAGTGAGTATTAAGGCTAGTGTTTGCTTTGGTGTAGTCTTTCTAGAAATTCAGTGTTCCTATCTGAGGTACATTTAGCAGAAAAGTAGAAAAATCCAAAGTATTGATAAGTTCTGTACAAATGCAAACTGCATGCAAAGATCAGCTGTCTGGAGGCATGATTTCTTTTGTTCAAATTCAGCTTTTGATGTGCGTGTGTAAGGCTGAACTAGATGATCTTAAGGTCCTTTCCAACCCTAACTATTCTATGATTCTATGATTGAATTCTTGTACGATACAATTGTTATCATGGGGTACATTTTGGTTTTTACCCAATTCATTATCCTCAAATGAAGGTTTAAGGTCTACATTGTATTGCAAGATTTCCAGCTGTAATTATAAAGAACACAGAGTCAATAATACAAATTGAAATGAGAGCTGATATCCTTAGGTAACAGGGACTGGATGGTGTGTGCCACAACTTTGTGACTAGTAGGGAGCATGCATGAGATGAACTTCAGGCTACTGGTGGAGGTGTTCCTAAAAAACATGATTCATTTTGAGCTAGAGAGTGAACTGATTGAAAGTGAGGAAGGTCATGTACCTGGAATCGTGATGATGACAAGTTCAGAAACATTGAGTGAAGTTTTCAGAGGCAACCTTGGTGGGAGAGTCTTGAGATGTGAGGGTGAAAGCTGTGGATAGATTGCTAATATATGTATTTGAGTGGCTCAGAGGACATTTTCCAAATGTACAATAGCTAGTTAGGTCAATACTATCACTGAAGAAAATATACCTCTGTTTTCTCAAATCTAAAAGATGAAGTTTCAGCCCTAGAACAGATGCATTAATGCTTTTAATGTTGACAAAAAATCGTTCAAATCCCTACTACTGGTTTTAATTTGGTAATACACTTTTTAAGCTGCAGTTGTTGCTTTGCTATGTAATTTTCACTACCCAATCAGCAGTTTGTCTCCTGTCTGTGTTTTCTCCGCCTGCAACACTCATGAAGCCAGTCTAATACCAGCATGCAGTGAAACCTCAGCTGAATACATCTCAAACAAGGTAGCAGATGTTTGGGTTTTCATTTTGAAGGTACCAATTACAATTGTGCAGTTAGGTGCAGTTTCTCTTTTGCACTTAAAGAAAATTATTCAGCTTATTTGTTGTTCATGGAAATATAGGAAGCATTTTGCCAAATATATGGAACAAAGTATCAAAAACCTATGCAATCTGTAAATCTGTTATTAATTTTAATCAGCTGGGTTTAGAAATGGCATATTTGTCCCTGGTGTGTGTTCAGACGGTATCTGTAATAGGGGAGCATGATGCTCTCGCTTCTTTCTTTATAGCTAGCTTGAACTGAAACCATACATTTAGGCTATATTTAAAGTAAATTGGATGTTAATTAAAGTAAGTTAATAACAATTGCTATGTCTAATTATTTTAGGTTACTTGTCAACAGCTCTTGTTGCAGTTAAACAAAGCTGGAATGGCACTAGGATAAATCTACCAATTGCCAGTTCCCTGTGAATGGGACTGTACAAAAGGACAAGAGTGGAGGTTTTTAGTGTCCAAATTTGGAAATGGAATACATAATGTTCAGAGTGTGAGAGCCAGATTGTCCCATAATGATACATTTTAAGAGAACATACAAATGGTTTTGATCAGTAACAATGGGAAAGTCCCTTCATACAGAGAAATACCATCTTACACTATAATAAATACATCAAGGCTCTTTTGGGAAAATATGGAGGAAAATCTGTGTCTGTAGAAGTCAGTTTAATCTCATCTGGAAACATTAAAGGTGAAATATCCTAATCATAACTGAGATTAATCAGTAGTGTCACAACAAGGCAGAGTTTGTTCTTTGCACTGTAACATGGTGTATTATTGTACCTCTGTTTAAATACAGCCATGAATTGTTGTCATTTGAATTGAGAGAATTGAAAATACTATTTCTTACATTAGAAATAAAGCAAATCTTCACTTTCCTTTCTTTTAATCTTGAAATGTGGGCTATTTGGTGTAGAAGAAAAAAGTTCAAGTTAGAGAACCAGAATAACCCATGTGGCATGTCTTGATTATGGAGTCACTAATGAACTGCAGTGTCTAAATATAAGCTTTAAAAGATATCAGGTAATAATCAGGTTTTCATAATTTGAAATCAGGAATCTTTGCTCTGGGCCCAATTAAATTAATTACATAGATAAACGTAGTTAAATTTAGCTTTGTTAACTACCTCAAATATTGCTTCTCCTCTTGTTATCCCTTTTTCCCTGCTTGAGAAGCTGAAGGAAATAGCAATTTTTGTTCTACTTAGTTCTAACACTAAGTAGAACAAAACTAGGTGTAGCGTTCTCATATGAATAGTACAAATTGCTCATATGTCAAAATCATGCATGCCTGAAAATTTATGCACAGACAATAGAAATGTTTTGTCTGTTCTTGAGAGTGAATTGAAAAACTGATGATGTAGGGAGTAGAAAATGGACAAGAAACAGGTTGAAACCTGGTCACAGGTGGTTGGGATAACAAAGCCCAGCTGGAACCTGATCACTAACAGCGTATCTCAGTGTATCCCCAGTAAAAGCTGTTTCATGTCAATGGTCTGGATGGTGGAGCTGAGGGCCTGACATTTTCGCAGTATAGAGGTGATGCTCGGTATTATTGTTAGTATGCTGGTTTGTTTTTCCTTGTTTTCATCTACAAAAAGATTTAAGAATTCTAATTTGGTTAATTAGTATTATCCTGTTTGTGTATAATTTATACATCAGTTGGGATTTGCCCAGAAAGACGGCAATGTGCTGTGTGCTGAGATAGTGTTGGAAGTACAATGTGGACAGAAATTCAGTAGAACCAAAGGCAAGTTCCACAGTGTAGTTTAGGAAAACCAGACAGGATTATGAAGTGACATTTCTAAACTGTAAGTGGAAATGTAAAACAAATTTCTGTAAGAGAATCTGTGCGTATCAAACCCAGCCTATTTCCAGACAAGCTTTAACAAATTTTCTGTTGCATTCTTATACAGAGATGTGCATTCCCATGTAGCTCTCAAGAGGCAATACAGTGAGAAAACAATAAATACTCTTAGAGCAAATAGTAAAGAGAAGATAAAGCAAATTTGTTCATGGTGTTTGGTACCCAGAACCCAGATTATAGTTGGGGCAAAGGAACTGTGGAGATGGTCTTCCTATGAAAGAGATTAAAACCAGCACTGCTGTTGAACTTCTATAGTTAACAGGATCTCCCTGTGGGAAATCATAACTGAAAACTAGAAGAGCTTATGTCTAGTATTACTGCTGTCTTATTTCAACACATCTTCTGAAACTATTTCCCATTTTGTAATTGAAAACTTTATTTAGTCAAGCAGTTTTAGTTTTTAATCCTTGGCTAAAAAAGTACACTGCTTCCATCTTGAAGCTTTTCTCTAAGATAAACAGTCATTTCTGAATCTGTCTTGGCTTAGCTTGAGGTCAGTGGGATAAACCTGTGTCAACAAAAAGCTGATACTTAAGATTATCAATTTTGTCTGGTTTAATGTTGCCTTAGACGTCTTCCATTAAACCATTGATTCAAAACATATAATGAGGGAGTGTCTCTGAATTTGATAGCACTCTAGTTTTTTAGTAGTTCTCATTTTTACAGTATTAGGAATTAAATAATGAAAGTAGTCCATGGTTCAAGCAGCTCTGATCCTTCTTGGTTTTACACATATAATGTTTAAATATACAGAGAAAATCCCTGCACGTCCTGGTTCGTTTTCACTTTGCTGAATAAATAAATTCCAGAGTGGACTCTTTTTTTGCAGTTTAAATATATTTTTAACTCTGCCTGTGGCAAATGGAGTTGAAATGGAACATTTGATATGGATATCATATTGTAGAAAAGTTCGGTTTTTTGTCTTGATAAAATTGGTATATGTACAGTTTTTATTATTCTAAAAGAGTGGTTCAATGTGTAGAACACAGGAGAATAAAGTAAAACAAATTACTTCAGAGATTCATGAGAAGCGAAGATTTTAATGCGGAAAGACTGCTTGGATCTTCTTGCTAGGTCCTTCCTTTTCACATCAAAAGGGGCAATGAGAAAAATGAGGTTTAATAAGTGTTACAGTAAGAATTGAGGCATTATGATTTGGTAATGCAATTTTAGATGTTAAAGCACCTCTAGAAGTGATACCTATAGTTTTTCTTCTTTCTTAACCCATCTTGTTAGTTAATTATTTTCCTGTGAAAAAAATCTGAAAACATATTTTGTAATCCAGATTCACTGGTAGGCCAATACTAGTTTTCGGGTTGTTATTTTTAAGGCTTAATAATACAGCTGTACTTTGACCTAGAAACCCATTTTGGTTTGGTAGTTGCACCACTGCCTGTAGTTTGTTTTACATGCAAGTATTCACTTACACTTCAGCTACTATTATTAACTAAATAATATGAAGACTTGGAAGAAACATTTGAAAGCATGTTACAAGGATCAGTGGAAGGTTGTTACTGGGGGAAGATATTGGATCCATTTCTGCCTAGTAGAAGCTTGCACAGTATGTGGCTGCCTTGTGCCTAGCAAGAACTCTACCATTGAGCTCTTGTGAAACAGCACATTCAGAAAGGTGAAGTTCCTATTTGCAACTCACAGTTTTCTCACATGTTATCAAAGGATTTTCAGTCTCTGAGGAGTCAATGAATTTGTTCCTAGTTAATTATTTAAAAGTAACCCCTTTGGGCTGTCCTTTCAGTTGTTTTGCAGGTGCCAAAACCTGCAGATTTCAGCAAGAAATAAATTTAGTTACAGCATGGTAGGAAGGTTTTAAAGCCAGCAGCTTCTGCAAAGGATTGTCAGGAACAATCTGCAAGGAGACTGCTTTTGGCATATAGATTTTGAGCTGAAGCAGTACAGGAAAGGAAGTGCTGCTTGCCAGCTCTCACCACCATATGCTTTATTATAATGTAATGTACAAAGAATATGGAGACAGCAGCTGCTCTAGAGGGAGGTGGCCACTTGTCAGGGTTTGAAACCTTTCTCAAATGTCTGTTCATTTTCTTGTCACCAGTATTTTTTTCCTCTTGCTTGCGTATTTGCATTAAAAAAATGTTCTCAAAAGAAATCCATTTTTAGAGCACAGTAAGAAGAGGAGAATGTGATTTAGTTTTTGCTGAAATGAAAATAGTTCTAGAAGGACTCTAATATTTAGTTTTATATTGTGAAATGTGGGTAGATATTTTTCTCAATATCCATTCATATCAGGGTATGGTGAAATCTTATGTATGAATTAACTATTGTCTAGGATTGTATGGAAAGAAATTTATGTCTTTTGTTGGCTGCCAGTGTGTGTTTGCAAGTGGGTTGGTGTCATTCACATTTAAGTCAATGTTAATTTGACTTTAGTAGCAGGGAGAACCAAAGCTTAGATGAGGATTTAGATCTGAAATGGAAAGAGTTTGATAGGATATATGCAGAGAAACTGGCCTTTCCTGGCATCCCTACCCAGACAGAGAGGTTGAGTACTCTATTACAATAAGAAAGCTGAAGTTCTTAGCATGTTTCAGGAGGTGTGCACCTGCACTGTCATGAAAATGAATCTTACGTATTTAAAAAAACCTGTATTTTAAAGGGTATCTTTTCGACTCCTGAGATTTTCATATCTAAATGTAACAATCCCTCCAAATATGCATGACTGTGAGCACTTGCATCGTACATTAGGGATTCTTAACTGAATTTGAGAATCCAGGGAGAAGTTACATCACGGTATAATTGGATTATAGCAGGGCAAGCTGTTATAGCATATAATAAAATTAATATGTTAGCATCTTTGCCAAGTGTTGGAATTTTATGTTGACCCTGGAGTAAGACTAAAATGTCACAGCAACACAAATATAACATGTAACTCAGTAAAAATAATGGCTCATACAGAGGTAAGATGTTACAACTTTCTTTTGAAGGATAAATCTCTTTGAGACAGAGCTTTTTTTTGCCGAATCATAGAATAGTTAGGGCTGGAAAGGACATTAAGATCATCCAGTTCCAACCCCCTGCCACGAACAGGGACACCTCCCACTAAACGATGTCACCCAAGGCTCTGTCCAACCTGGCCTTGAACACCGCCAGTGATGGTGCATTCACAACTTCCCTGGGCAACCCATTCCAGTGCCTCACCAGCCTTACAGTAAAGAATTTCTCCCTCAGATCCAATCTAAACTTCCCCTGTTTAAGTTTGAACCCGTTAC
>JASSUY010000049.1:130520-143393 GCA_032466535.1 Forpus xanthops | reverse complement strand
CCTTCTTTATGTTCTCCAGGCTACTGCAATCTATATCAGTAGCACCCACATGGATCACTAGAAGTGGGTAATAGTCTGTGGGACTGACTAGAGCAGGCAGCTTCTCTGCAACATCCCTGATCCGAGCCCCTGGTAGGCAACACACCTCTCCTGAGACTGGGTCAGGCCGACAGATGAGTGCCTCTGTTCCTTTCAAAGTAGAGTCCCTTACTACTACGACCCGCTGCTTTTTACTGGCAGCACCAGCGGTGATCTTCAGCAGAGCATCAGCTGGTTGTTCACGATGCAAATGTGTTTCCTCATCTGCCCCCTGCAGGACAGCATAGGGGTTCTGGGTGGGGACAATAGATTGAGGAGGAAGCCCCTTGCTTTTAATTGTCCTCTTCCCCCTTTTCTTTTTTTTTTTTTTTTGGTTACTAAAAGATTATTATTATTATTAGATTAATTATTATTACTATAAAATTATGTTAATATTTTCAGAATACCGTTGCTTTATTATGCACTTACTGAATGCAGGAGACAGATTAAAATGACAAATGCTGACACAATTGAGGATGAAATACCGCCATTCCTTCTGACAGCATTAGCTAAATACCTAAATGATAAGAACACTGACCTGTATTTTTCCCACACTCAGAAAATAAACACAGAAAAGTCATTCTTGGATCAATTTCATCAGCCTCAGTTATTGTAGCAGGCCTTCACAGACTTATTCAGCTCCTTATTTTTCCTTTGATGTGTAATGGATTTATGATCAATAATATCTGAAAGCAGCTAGCATTATTACAATTGCTCTGTGTCAAGAAAAAAACCCAACCCAGAAGTAATGCAACAATGTCAAAACTGGTATGGCTTTTGGCTGTTCAGAAAATGTAATTATCTCAGTAAATGCATGTGGCTTTGTAATGAGAGTCAAAACTTCAGATGGATTACTTTTACTAACATCTTTTCACAGTTATTTTCTTAGTTATTCTAAATCAGAGCTCAACACTTACCCAATAGATAAATACATGACTCCTTCAAATAGCTTTAGATGAAGGGACTCAGCCCCTAAATACAGAATCTTAATGATTTTGAAGGGCAAAAGGGATACAACCAGGCTCACTAGAGATAAGCCTGGGGGCAGCACGCCAGTGTTTGTGGAACGATGTGCCAGTGAGGTCCTTCGGTCTGCTGTCTTAGTGGAGGTAGGGGTAGGAGATCCATGTGGCAGCAAAGATACAAAGGTTATTAATGTGTTAGAAACCATGGAAGCACCTGAAAATGGTTGACGTAAGAATTGGGGCTTATCCCTCCAAAAACTTGGCAGGATCAATAACCCAGCTGAAGTGCATCTACACCCATGGGCAACAAAGAGGAGAAGACGGAAGCCATTGTGCAGCAGGAAACCTATTACATAATTGTCAACATCCATGGTGGGATGACTCACACAACTGGAGTGCCACAGTGGATGGCTGTACACTACCCAAGAGGTAGGCAAGGAAGGAGAGATATTGGGATAGCCCTCTATGTTAGCGACTGTTTGGCTGTCTAGATCTTGACTATGGTGACAGCAAGGTTGAGTGTTTGTGGGTAAGAATCAGAGGGAAGGCCAGCAAGGCAGGTATCACAATGGGAGTCTGTTACAGACCACCCAACCAGAATGAAGAAGCAGTTAAAATATTCCATGAGCAGCTGGGATATATCTCACAATTGCTAGCCCTTGTTCTCATGGGGGACTTCAACTTACCAGATGTCTGCTGGAAATGCAATATAGCAGAGGGAACAATCCCAACAGGTTCGTGGAGAGCGTGGAAGATAACTTCCTGACAGCTGGTGAGGAAGCACACCACTGGACCTGTTGTTTGTGATGAGAGAAGGACTTGTGGGTGATGGGATGGTTGCATAGTGCATCTTGGGCATAGTCAGAGGGTTTATGACCTTTGAAGAAAGGGCAGGCAACTCAGGAGGACTACAAGCATGTTTTGAGATTACGCAGGGAGAAAGAAGTGCCAAAGCCCAACTAGAACTTCATCTGTCCATACTGTAAAAGACAATAAAAAATGTCTCTATGTTACCAATAAAAGGACTAAAGAGAATCCCCATCCTCTATTGGATGCAGGGGAAACATAGTCATAAAGGACGACGAAAAGGCTGAGGCACTTACTGCTTTCTTTGCCTCAGTCTTCAATAGTGAGACCATACCCAGCTCCCTGAGCTGAAAGACAGGGATAGAGAGCAGCAGCATGAAGCCCCCATAATCCAAGGGGAAATGGTCAATGACCTGCTACACCACTTAGACACACACACACAAATGTATGGAGCCAGATGGGATCCACCCAAGGGTACTGAGGGAGCTGGTGGAAGTGCTCACTGAGCCACTTTCCATCATTTATCAGCATTAATTATTTATCCCCTTACTAAGCGTGGAGGTCCCAGTGGACTGGAGGTTAGCAAATGAGATGCGCGTGTAGGAGAATGGCTGGAAGGAGGATCCAGTAAACTACAGGCCTGTCAACATGACCTCGGTGCTGGGGAAGGTTATGGAGATCATCACGCAGCATGTACACGACAAGCTAGGGCCTAGTCAGCATGTGTTTATGAAAGGCAGGTCCTGCTTGACTCACCTGATCTCCTGTGACAAGGTGACCCACTTAGTGGATGATGGAAAGGCTGTGGGTATTGTCTACCTAGACTTTAGTAAAGCCTTTGATACCATTTCCCACAGTATTCTCCCGGAAAAACTGGCTGCTCATGGCTAAAAAACCAGCTGGATGGCCAAGCCCAAGGAGTGGTGGTGAATGGAGCTAAATCCAGTTGGAACCTAGTCACAAGTGGTGTTTCCCAGGGCTCAGTGTTAGGGCCAGTGTTTTTTAATATCTTTATTGATGATGTGGATGAGGGGATTGAGTGCACCCTCAGTAAATTTGCGGACGACACCAAATTGGCCAGGAGTGTTGATCTGCTGGAGGATGGGAAAGCTCTGCAGAGGGACCTGGACAGGTTGGATGGACAGGCTGAGGCCAGTTGTATGAAGTTCAACAAGGCAAAGTGCCAGGTCCTACACTTGGGTCAAAACAACCCCTACAACGTCGACTGCAGAGTATGAGCCAGCAGTGTGCCCAGGTGGCCAAGAAGGCAAACAGCATCCTATCCTGTATCAGAAATAAGTGTGCGCTGCAGGAATAGGAAGTGACTCTTCCCTTGTACTTTGCATCGGTGAGGCTGCACTTCAAATAGCATGTTCAGTTTTGGGTCCCACTACCAGAAAGATATTGAGGTGCTGGAACGTGTCCAGAGAAGGGCAACAAAGCTGGTGAAGGTTCTAGAGCGCAAGTCTTACGAGGAGCAGCTGAGAGAACTGGTGTTGTTTAGCCTGGAGAAAAGGAACCTGAGGCGAGACCTGATCGCTCTCTGTAAGTGCCTGAAGGGAGGTTGTAGCAAGCTGGGGGTAGGTCTCTTCTCCCAAGCATCAAGGTGAAGTTTAGAATGGGTAATAGGAAAAATTCCTTCAAAATGGTTATCAAGCATTGGAACAGACTGCCCAGGGAAGTGGTGTTGTCACCATCCCTGGAGGTATTTAAAAGACTCCAGATATGGTTCAGTGGTGGCAGTACTGGGTTAATGGCTGGACTTAATGAGCTTAAAGTTCTCCTCCAATCTGAATGATTCCATGAAGGCAATGCCATAAAGGCATGAACTTTACCTACAAATAGCTCAGAGCAGAATATGCCAACTATACTGGTTGTATAGTGTTGGGTGACCAACACTAAAATTAAACATTCAGAAGAGTTTTTAACTGTGAAGTAACTGAAGTGCAATCCAAACCCTCCATATGAATTCCCTCCACCCACCCGCCAACAGTAGAACATTCAGATCTGCATGACGGCAGATTAATTCAACTGACATCTAACACTTTTTTCCTTGGATTAGTTCTAGTAGTAAAACAATTTCCTGATCTGGTTTAGCAGACAGACTCAAATGTCTGTGTTAATAACTGTAAGCAACTCAAAAGACGCAAATCCTTCTTTTGATTGACCTCTATCCACTTAAAGCATACGTGAAACTACTGCAGGGATCATGCACACAGACTGTCAGAACATATGGCTATCAACCACCTCAACCACCAGTCCACCGGGGTTCTGGTCTCTGCCTTTCACAGATATTTTCTTGTATTACCCAATCATTCTTTTACAACAGAATCAGTTATTAAAGTGTATGTTTGCATGGTGGTCAAAGCTTGCATAGCATAAGATACGATTTACTGTAAAGCCCTGAAGAATTACATTACATACCCAGAGTAGTCTATCTGCAAAATACATTTTCCCTAAAAAAAAAAAATAGCATTTTGTAACTTTTTAAGACATAATTTTTACACTACCAATGCAGTAAATAATATTCACAAATATTTTCCTAGAAGTGTTGGTTATCACCTCAGCAATCATTATTAATGTCTCTTTTAATTTACTGATATAACAGTTAAAACCACAATTCAGTGACCGTTTTAGCTCCAATGATGATAGCATGATGGCACAAAACAGTGTTCCTATATCATTAATATTTATTTCATCTTGCAAACGAATTATTACAGACAATACTGACAAAGCTCTTTTTGCTCCAGCTGAAAGCCTGTGAATAAATCATGCCACGTTTAGGTACAAAAACCAGGTCAACGGTTATAGAGCTGATGTTTCCAAAAGCAAAACCTTCCCCACAGCCTAGCTTTAGGAAAACACGCTTCATCTGACACCACACATTCTTTTCAACAGAATCCTTAGTAGGTACTACTTCAAAAAATATTTAACTGTGCAAATGAACAAAGAAAACATACTGAGGAACAGAACTTATTTTAAATCAGGTACATGGCACAACACTTTAGGACTTCACTTAAACCAGCCTCCTTCGGGCTGATGTTATGTACCTGGGGGTCAGAAATACCAGCCTCAAGCAAGTTGATTTGAGTGTCTCTGAGAAACTGGTGAGAATAGCACAGTTTTTAAAAGAAATGAACCAGTAGAAAGCAGTGTGTATTACTACTGTTATTCTCCTCCACACAGCCAACCATCAGTTTCCTTTCCTAGCAGGATTTAGTGACTGGCAATGCATCTGTTTTACTGATCAGCAACTAAAATTTTTACCTGTCACAGGTTAGAGGAACTCTTGTCCAAGGGGGGCACATTGCTTTTAATTAAAACAACATTATATAAGAAGATCTTATTGCATTAGTAATTTATAGGAAAGCATATCTTAAATCTTCATTAAAAATAGATAATCACACTGAAAAGAAGACTATCCTAAATTGGTTGCATGTATACTCAAAAATCATAACTTGTCATTTCAGCCATGCTGTATTACTTAGAGATAGCTACTGCCCCAGACAGAAAACTGCTGCAAATGAGCAGTTTCTGTCTTTACATACTAACAAGGTAGGTGGAGACATCATTCTCTGAGTGCAGGTCCATCATACCAAATCACACATTATTTCAGAGCTATGACTGTGGTAAAAATGTGACAGTTGTGATCCATTCAATTTAATATAAACAAGGAACAGCTTTAATAGTTTTAATAATACAACTTTAATAGTTATATTTTGCTTGGGAAATATTCTAGATATTCTTGGAATAAAAGATAAAGGAAACCAACACAGTGATTATAAATTAAGACCAGTAGCAACTTTTATTTACAAAATTTAACAGATTCAAGCAATTATCACAAGTCATTCCAATTATGAACATCACTATAAACGACAAGTTTATAGCAGGCCTAGCTAGTGTTGCATCCTTCATGGAACTATGATTCATTTCCAACATTTTTCTTTTTCCAACGAAGCCACCTCAGAGCTCTTGCCAGTGCTACTTGTCCCATGAGGAATGTGATAGTAAAGTTACGTTTATACCAATCTCTAGGATTCCAAAGCCAGGAAAATCATCAGCACATAGAATAAGAATGGGAGAAAGGTACACAATTATATTAAAACATCTTTTGGCATTGATAAAGTGATCATCAGTGATGACCTACATTTTCAGTTCTTTGTGACAGAACTTTTGGTGCCTAATGACAGTTAAATAATCTATGAAAAGGTCTACGTGAATATCTGCAGCCATGAACAGAAGATGTGGACTATAGGGCTACAACCATTGAAAGCTTAACTGTTAACCAGTTAAGGGATGCCCAGCTTTATGATAAATTGTATTTGAAATTAGCATCTGCAACACTTCAGAAGTAAAGGTATTGAGAAGAACTTCCTGCCGGCACTGAGCTATGGGAAGATTTGTTAGTGCATGTATGAAGACGCGTGTTGGAAAATACATAGCTGGTTACCTACAAGGGTGAGAAAAATAAAATCACACTTCAAAGAGTAATTTTATAACCCAGTACAGGAAACATTGTGCTTCTAATGCAGTACCTTTTAAAGATTATGCCTTTAATAATGCCAAAATCTTTGCATCTTTAAATAGTTTTTATAAAGCATGCATGGCTTCTGGAACCAATTCAAGATATAAACAGGATAGTCTGTATCAGACCTTTTTAACCTCTGAGAACTTGCTTCAAATTCTAGCCCCTTTTAGGATCTAGGATAATATCACAATTTCTGTCTAGTTTCTAACAAGGATCCCTCCCTCATTTTGTAAGTACTGCACAAAAAGCAATAGAATATGTTTACTGTAAAACTAGCAGGGAATATTAAGCACTGGAATTTAGGTCTTGAGATCTCCGAGGGAAACCTTGCACGTAGAGATCTAACATAAACCTGAAATACTTGCCTCTCAGGTAAGGACAGTAGCCGGAATTGTGCTGACAAGCAGCACTGAGCTCTCCCCTCAAATGTCATGTTAAATCAAAATATGTTAACATTGAAACGGCTTCTTTTCTCCTTTCAGATAGCCTTTCAGATGTCCTATATCCTTTTGCTAGACTGTATTTCCAGTCTAAGAACCCTGAACTAAATATTCATTGTGTGTATGTACAGTCATTGCTTCAATTTTAACTAAATTTTAGAAGTTGCAACACTTCGGCAGCCAGCTTACAGGCCAGCTGGCAACACTGCAAAAGAACAGAGAGCTGAATGGATAAGTAGATTTTTATAAATATGACTCCTCAGAATCAAAGTGCCTGTAAAAAGCTCACTGCTTTCAGGGCTGTGCAGTTTCACTTTGAAACTACAATGATGCAGCTGACACTACCCAATTATACAAGGCAGCAACAAGGAAGGGTATGTATAGGCACAAAATCACAACTCTCACCATAAAAATGGGACACTATCCCAAGGTCACTACAGCAATGGTATCTGGTGACCAGTTCTAAGACAAATGACTTGACTTCTCACTTACCAATTACAGACAACTTGAATAATTCTCTTACTAAAAATAATATTTTACTTTGCATTTTTTCATGCTGCTGCATAGGTTATGGTGAGGTTTTCCTCCCCACCCTCTCTCCCCGTAGGCAAGACAAGATTTGCATTAAAATTGTTCTCACAGTAGAGTATGTTATGGCATATGCACAATACATACCAAGAATCATAAACCACAGTTTCTTATAGGTCAATTACAGTGGTGGTAGAATTATTACTAGGATTACACCATTAAGAAACCAGTTACACTTGACACATTTAAGCACAAAAATCTTTCAGTCCAATACTTTCAATCCAATACAGAGAAGAAACTGAAGTTATGGTTTCTCATTCAGTGGGCAGTGCTGGTGTAACTGGATTTAGTGCTATTCTCCTCCAGCTTCCTATTCCTTCCTCATTTCTAGCTATCAGCTGTGCACAGCTACCTGCAGAATGTGTGTGTTTGCAAGTCATTTTTCAGTCGTCTTGGATGCCCAACCCAGTTTATCAACTACTGCTGCAGAAAAAATGCAGGTGTTGTGAAGGGGCAGGGTAGATGTGGGCTTACCCAGTTTTAGGTTCTACAAAGGATGAGTTCAGATCATTTTAGCAATGCCTTGCCACCCAAGAAACCAAAAACTCAAGGCTAACCACTTTCATTTTTCTATATGCTTGCAAAAGAATAAACTCAAGAGTACTAAGTACAGTTTTCCTTTGAGATTAATCACATGTACAGCCTATTGAACAGCCAACTAGAATCTGTTATATAGAAATTTCAACTTTTTTATTTGGGTATCTGTCAGTTTCAATTAGCAGCATGAAAAGACCCATAAAGAGTGTCTGATCACCTCTCTGAATCTCAGCTAAGAGATTCTTCTCTCCCCTAAATCAACAATAAGCACCCGAATTGAAATGCTAATGCAAATTTCTGATAAATGCTAATAACAGCATTAAACCCCCTCATTTTCTAGATGATAGTTTTAGGTGCTGCTTATGAAAAAAATGTTCAAATTTGATCTTATGCCTTTTACCAAGGCTGTAATGTGTAACAATCAACATTAATACCTTCTACATACCTGTTATACTGCATATGCTTTCTAAAATTTTTACTTAGAAAGTCCTTGTAAAAGTCAGCCATTTCTTCTGCATTCAGTGTTGCTTTTTGACCTGAAAATAAGTTTTGGCATAACAACATCAAGACGATTCACTGGATTAAAACACTGGATTCAGATGCAGGAGATCTAGGTCTGACTCCTTATTCCTACAAGCTTCCTGTGTCAGTTAATTCACTTTTACCTTGCAGCTTCTTAAAACGTAATCTAGTGGACACAGGAGATTAAAAATACTTACCAAGTTGCAGCTGGTTTAACTTTTAAACCCTTATTACTTGTGAAACTGATTACATTTACCAGGTCTTAGATTATTTAGGGAACTTGTGGACCCCTATGAAAAAATCCATAGATCTAAGAGTGTCTATCTTTGAGTAAAATTAATCTCTCATCAGGCTGAAGTCTAAAGAGCACACATAAGAGCACTTAGTAACTTAATTTTCCTCCCTAAAGTAAGTCAATAAATATAGAAAGAACACCAGCCGTGATTGACATGGTATTTTCAGATGTACATTTTTTCTGCTGCTGTTTATAAATTTCAAAGTAACTCATTGCAACGAGTATATGTTCCATGATGTCACCTTTATTAACAATATGTCAGACAATTATTTTGTGAAGAATTAAGTAGAAAAGATGACTTTAAATATGCCACTCATAAGCAGGACACGAAAGGAGGCAGATTCTCTCCACAGAACTTAAAAGGAAAACCTGTGGCCACAGAACATATGTAGAATGCTGAAAACCAGCAGATATTCTTGACTCTACCAGACAATTCCTATGTAAGCTTGCAAGCTTCCTAGCACTTTCAGTGTTTCTAAGATGAGGGCAAAATCTGAATGTCCCAGGGGACATGGATATGATGATGGAGACAGGATTGGGATATTCAAATTGTTACTGTTCCAAAATGTATTACAAAGCTCCTCAGACTGATCACAGAAATGTAAATTACTGATCAGTCCTATTTGTCATTATCTACAAATCTGATTTCTTACTACAGACTGACATACTATGGGATAAGTCGGGGTAAATTTACTCTAAGACTATTTGAAGGCTGACTACTTAACACCTGTAGTTAATTTGTTTCTGCATACTGGTATCAGAAGAACTGATTTTAGCTTCACTTACACAAAAAATTACGTCTTGTTCCAACTGTTCATATATATTGTTACTATTCTTATTTTTATATACACACAGAGCTGTATTATAGAACTGTATTACAGTTAATCAACACGTGCAGCCAATAAATTTCATTTGTAAGGGATGTACATGCTTACTATTTTTTCCTTTATTTCTATGGTATTAAAAAACCCAACAATTCCCACCCAAAAAAACCACAAAACAACCAAACCAAAACCCAAAAAAAAAAGCCCCACAAGCACATCCAAACCAAACTCAAACTGGCAATATAAAACTCTTTGAAACAACACAGAACTTAATTAAAATTTTATCTCAACCACACACAGGTCACTGGGATACAAACAGAAGAGAAAAATAATGGTCTGTAATATACAGAACGTCAGAGCAAATGCTTCACTAAACTCAAACAGATCATTATTCTATGAATAAAACGTTCAACCTCATACCACAATGGCCAATTCACTGTTATTATGAAAGCATCCTGTTTTCAATTTTACGCAATGAATTAGAGAGGCAACTATTTTACAGCAACTGCGATCAGGCAGAGACAAGCAGATATCAGCTGCTGTCTCCTCTGAAGCTATCTTAGTCTCCCTTAAGGAAAAATACTGTGTTCACTGGATACACTACGGACCTGAAGCCAACAAATGTAAATTTATCCACCCAACCATAACATATACTTGAGGCAAATGCTCTGTTTGCTTAACTCGGATAGCTCCCTGGTTTAGGAACTGTGAAAGGAAAAAGGCCCTTTTCTCCTCAGGCTACAGGATGATTATATTACTTGGTTAGGATTTCAGTGCATTCCCTCCAGCTGTGGGAAGGACACAGGGAAGAACAGTGCAATAGATGATCTGACCCCCACATGCACATCTCTGAGGAGCTCCTCCCCTCTTGATCATGCTCCTGAAAACACTTCTGAGGCCTACCCTCAAGGTTTACTTACAACAGAACACAAAAAGCATGTATTAACGAAATTAAAAGTTAAGCAGAATTCAGAATGCATCCTGAACTATAAACAAAGATCTCACCAACCTGTTTCATCTCTCATTTCCAGACCCTTGGCTTTCAGTCGTGAATAAATAAATTCTTCTTTTTCCTAAAACATGTTTTTCCACATTAGAATCTGAGGTACTCAGTCCTTGAAGTTAACCACTGTTTTTAATCACACAGCAATGTAGTGCTTAACACCCTCTGAAACAATAAGCAATACTCGTTATACTGTAAATGTCAATAAAACATTTGCCTGAATCCAGTGAGTCTGTCACCTAGATCCTGCCGCCTGCATGCATCAGTTAATTCCTGCAAGTCTTCTACTGAAACATATACAACTTATTTGTGGATTAAAACTACAGCTGAGCTCCAGTATTGCCTGACAGGATCCAAACCTTCAGTTCATACGACAAACTATGAAGACGTGTAACTGAGAATTTGAGCATGAAGAAAAACATGCAACGTTAAAAATTATTAAATTATTTGGATGGAAGCAGAAAATTATTTGTATGTAAGCTTATCAAACTTAAAAAGCAGTTATACAGAATTGAAACAAAAAATCCCAAAAAGTTAAGCTTTTTCTCTGAGACCTTTGCAAGTTTTATGAGGATATGATGATCAAAGATTGTCACAAATGATAGCAAATTACCGCACTATCACTGTTCCTCCCACAAAATTCAGTGTTTCCTAACCAATGCTGCAATCAGGAAAGAAGACAGATTGTGACTGAGAAGTCCCCACTTTTAGCCTTGTTGGGGTACCCTGGCAGTGAAACAGGGCACTTCCCTCATTTGTCCTTGGTGATTATACTTAATTTCTCTCACTTATGAGACAGCAAAATTAACTGCAAGAATAATTTTCAACAGCTGCTCCAGTCATAGACAGGTCTTGCATGCAGGGTGGCTACAACTCCATACAAGTGCAAGATAGGAAAAAGGCAAACACCATTATGTGCTACTAAACAGCAACAGAATATACAGACTCCTCAACACTGTACATCAGTTTAAAGAAATAAGTGACAAAAAAGTAATTTCCATGAAGACGCAGTATGCATTAAAAGAAGTGGCAGCAATTAGCAGCCAGTAACCACAGGCAGAACAGCATCCTACCCCTCAGACACCAACCCCGCTCGTGGGTGGGCAGCAGGCGGGAGCCAAGCGGCACCGCTCACCTGGCAGAAGGCGCGGTTGTGCCGTGCCCAGAAGCGCTGGTCGCAGGCCTGGGCCTCCTGCCGCGCCTCCCGCAGCCGGCGCTCCAGGGGCGACTCCTCGGGGGGCACATAGAAGATGACCGGCCGCAGGTTGGAGTGCTTGTCGGGGGGGCCAATCCAATCATTACGGGAGTGCGGGGGGGGGTGAAACCCAGGCCCTGGAAAACGCAGGCAGAACTCATTATGACTGCTTCGGCTAAGTTTTAAATAACATCCTGATGCGAAATAAATTCCAAAACTCCAACAAGCTTAAAACATGTGACCATGATGAGTTCAGAAACTATGCACATTCATTTACCATAAATTCGCTACAGAAAAGATATCTGTGACTCCCAATACTTTTAGGTTCTTTTAATCAACAGTTTTGTTGGGGGAGAAGGGGAAATGTGTACCCGTTTTCACATTACTGAGCTCCCACTTCGTTCAGTTACTTGATGGCAAGAACTTGCAAGTACGCAAGTCCTCCTAAGGGCTGTTTTCTTCATGCACCCTTGTGCGCACAAATCAGCGTGTAAATTTTGAGGCTGGCTCTGGGGACATCCCAGTCTAGAAGCTGGTAGGTCGCCGCCCACTTACACATTTTACAACCCTTGCGCCTCGGCGCCCAGCTAGCGCGGCATTCACAAACACCGGGGGGGGGTGTGACAGGAATTACATAAAAGACGAGAGGCCGCGGGGAACACGAGGCTATTATCGGGACGCACCCGCCCAGCAACGCTGAGAGCTACCGCGGGCCAGCCCTTGCTCCTCCCTCAGGGCTCCGCTGGCCAGGGGCACCTCGAGGCCTCCCGCACCGCCTAGCAGCAGGCCGGGTCCGGGACACAGGACCTGCCCCCACCGTCCCGCCCGCATTTACCGCGCTCTCCTGCCGCTCCCTGCGCTCCACCGTGGGGCGGCTACCGGCCGCCGAGGAGAGGAGGCAGCGGTGACAACGGCAACCACCCCGCAACACCCGGACAGCTACCATCTCCCGCCTCCTGTCGGCGACCGGCGCTTTACGGCGATGTCGCAAAGACAGGACGACCCTGAACGCGGCGCGGCGGTCGGGGGCGGTGCTGAGGAGGGGGCTGCGTCCATCGGCAGCGCCGCGCCCGCCCCCTCCGCTCCCTCCG